>JAECUM010093747.1:0-82804 GCA_016617855.1 Megalonaias nervosa | reverse complement strand
GTAAATGTGACTCGCGTAAGCACGATTTTTACATGACGGTTTTGTCATATTAAGTAAACAGTCGGAAATAGCTATGTAAATGATTGGTTGTGACCACGGTCATTACTAATAATACTTGTTGACATTCTGTACTACGTTGGCGATATTTTGAAATCTCCATGATTTCTTCGTGCTTGTACATGAAATGACGTATTAGTTTGCTTTAAAATACTCAGGTACCTGCGAACTAGTCTAGAGTCATATTGGAGAGTCATATTTTAACATCTTAGAGAGTCACATCATAACATCATATAGAGTTTTCAATACCTTAAGAAGGTACTCTTTTGTGCTGGAAAGAGTTGTTCGTTCGTACGTCTTTAGAACAACATGTGTTTTGTTGTTGGTGATACCTGTACTTCATCTACCTTCTAAATAATAATTATTTTCCCTGGAGAACTACACAACTGGCTTTGGACAAAGACATTTGCTGAAATTATTTCTAAATTGGAACAGAACAATACAAATTGTGACTCACAGTGAAAATTCTGGACATTTGTGTAAAACCTTCGACTGACGTCATCATCCGCCATCTTGGAACAGAATTGAGATTCAGACTACGTCAATTTAGAACTGTTTAGTAACAGGACTTATGTGTTTTCACAATATTAGGACAAATTTTTGGATCTTCTTCGTAAATTGTAAGTCTTCTTTCATATATTTACCTTTTCACTGTGTTTTCTAGGGAAATAAATTATTTTTGTTAAAATTTACAAAGCTTGTTGTAGTCACTCTTTTTTTTTTGTGTTACTTTAAACGAGCCAATACATAACATAAAGAAAATTGGGGGCTCGTCCATGATATATGAAATTGGCAAAAAATTGAAATTTAAATTCCCCTAGTTCAAATCCTATTTTGCTTGAAATTTTAGTGAAAACAACAGGCTTTCTTTCACGATGTCAAAAGTGGAGAGTTTTCTTTCTAGTCCAACTCAAGAGCAGTTGGATAGTTTGAAAAAGGATGAGTTGCTTGAACTTGCCAGAAAGTACGATCTTTCTGAAGCAAAAGCTTCCATGACTAAACAAGATATCAAAAATATTTTAATTCAACATTTGGTAAGAAAAAATATTTTTGACAAAAGTGTATTGGCATCTGTCAGTAAGTCTATGACAGACTCTGACATTAAGAAAATAGAACTAAAAATTAAAAAGATGGAAATAGAGTTGAGGAAGCTTGAGTTTCAGAGAGAAAAAGAAGATAAACAAATAGAATTGCAAAAAGAACAAATGAGATTACAATCTGAAAAGGAAGAGAAAGACAGACAGGAAAGAAAGAGTGAGAAAGAAAGACAAATAGAAGAAAGGGAAAAAGAAAGGCAAATGGAATTACAAAAGGAACAAATGCATTTACAGAAAGATAAAGAAGATAAACAAATGCAGTTAGAAGAAAGGGAGAGAGAGAGAGAGAGATGCAAATTAAAATGAAAGAATTTGAGCTGGCAAGTAACAGGCACGATTCCACTTCTCGTGCAAATTCAAATTTTAACATTTTAGGAAATATCAAGTTAGTTCCCCCTTTTAGTGAAAAGGAAGTAGACAAATATTTTATTCTTTTTGAAAAAGTTGCTGAGAATTCGAAATGGCCAAGAGAGTATTGGACTCCATTATTGCAGAGTGTACTTTGTGGCAAGGCCAGAGATATCTATATATCTCTGTCAGTACAACAAAGTTCTGACTATGATTTGGTTAAGGAATGCATCTTGAAGGGTTATGCATTAGTCCCTGAGGCTTATCAGCAAAAGTTCAGAAACTATAGGAAAGATGCTAGACAAACTTATGTTGAATTTGCTAGAGAAAAAGAACAGTTATTCAAAAGATGGTGCTTAGCCAAGAAAATTGAACATGATTTTGAAAGTCTTGAACAATTAGTATTACTTGAAGAGTTCAAGAACTGTGTCCATAGTGACATTAAGAATCATCTTGAAGAGCATAAGTTTGAAAACTTGGAAAAAGCTGCTATTGCTGCTGATGAGTATTCCTTAACTCATAAAGTTCTTGCTGTAAGCAAATCTTTCACTCAGCAGTCTACTGATAGAAAGGTATTTCAACCAAATACGACTCTCAGTAAAACTCAATCTGGCACAAATTCTAAAAATCAAGCCTCTGAGAGACTTGATTCAAAATCCTTGTCTATTCCTACGTGTACCTATTGTAAGAAAAAAGGACACGTCATTTCTGATTGCTTCAAACTGAAATATAGGCATCAGAATCAAGATAGACCTATCCCAAATGCTCTTATTGCTAAGAGGTCAAGGTCACGGTCATGTATTGAAAACAATACATTTGTTGGGTTTGAAAAACCTCAGTCTGATTGTGTTATGGAGAATTTTGAACCATTCATGTCGAAGGGTTCTATATCACTCTTGGGTGATTTGACCAATCCTATCCCTATTAAAATTATGAGGGATACAGGCGCTTCTCAGAGTCTTTTAGTTTCAGGTATTTTGCCTTCTTCAGAGAAGACCTGTTCTAATTAATGAGAGTGTTCTCATTCAGGGAGTAGAGTGCGGCTTTGTTAATGTTCCTCTCCATTCTGTTAATTTGTCATCAGACTTAGTTTCAGGACCTGTGACAGTCGGTGTAGTGTCTAATTTACCCATTGAGGGCATTCATTTGTTGCTAGGCAATGACTTAGCTGGAGACAAGGTTGTGGTTAATCCACCTGTAACTGACAAGCCTTCTTTGGATCAGAAAGTTGATCCTATTGAAAAAGAAATCCCTGATTTATTCCCAGCTTGTGCAGTTACCAGAGCTATGGCAAAGAAAGCTCTTGAGAATGATTTTGATAAGGAATGTATTCCTTTAGCTGACACATGTATTGGTCAGGCTTTTGATGAGGTCACTTTCACTTCTAATTTGGATCAGTCAAAAGGTATTGATCATAGTGATCCTCTTTTGAATACTCATTCTCTTTTATCTGATCAGGGTGATAAACGACAATCACTTGTCGTCGAACTGGAGAAGGATCCTGAGATCTCCTGTTTGTTTCAGCGGGCCATTAGTGAAACTGAAGCAACTGAAGTACCTGTCTGTTACTTCATTAAAAATGGAGTTCTTATGAGAAAGTGGAGACCTCCCGAGGTACCTGCTAGTGACGAATGGTCAGTAAAATATCAGATTGTGGTTCCGAAACCTTACAGACTGGAAATACTTAGTCTGGCCCATGAAACTCATCTGGCTGGTCATTTAGGGATAAATAAAACGTATCACAAGATCTTGACTCACTTCTATTGGCCAAAAATCAAAAATGATTTGTGCAAGTTTTGTAGATCTGGTCATACTTGTTAAATTGTAGGAAAACCAAATCAAAAGATACCTAAAGCTCATCTGCAACCAATTCCTGCATTTGATGAACCATTCAGTAGAACTATGGTAGATTATGTTGGTCCCTTAATTTGTTGACCATCAAGTGTGTGTCAACAAGTTTTCCAGAGGTAATTCCTTTGAGGAATTTTGCTCAATTTGGCCTTCTCAAATTTGTTCAATCTGGACAAAGGTCAGATTTTAAGTCTGGAATGCTTCAGCTTGTTATACTTGAATTTGGCACTCAGCAGTTCAAGTTAAAAGTGAAACTATGGTTTCACCAAACTTTACTAGAGAGAATTTTTGAGTCCTGTAATAAAGTCCATTCTCTCTTGCTCATTCTGCAGAATTTTCTTCAAGTAAGATTTTATGGCCCTTACAAAGTAAAGAAGAAATGAATCAGTTAAATTATAATATTAGTACTCTGGTCTAAGTAAATTAATGGAGTACTACTATTTTGAAAGTAATAGCCAGGTAAATTATGCAATTAATTTAGTTGTACCTGTCCCACCAACTGAGGATTCGAATGAAGGAATTCTGTTGGATTCTACTGATCTTGGAACAACAAATCTTCGGAATTCGGAAGTTATGGAAAATCTAGACCAGAAACTTTCTCATTTACAAAATCAAGAAAAAAGTGAACTTAAACAATTATTGTCTGAATATGAACACTTGTTTCCAGACATACCTACAAGGACAAACAAAATTTTTCACGACATTGAAATAGTAGATTCAAAACCCATGAAACAACACCCATACAGGATGAATCCTTTCAAACAGGAATACATGAAAAAAGAGATTCAGTATTTACTGGAAAATGATTTTATAGAGCCCAGTAAGAGTGATTGGAGTTCACCGTGCATTCTTGTTCCGAAACCGGATAAACCTTTCCGAATGTGTACGGATTATAGGAAGGTGAACAATGTGACAAAAACAGACTCATTTCCATTGTCAAGAATCGATGACTGTATCAACAAAATTGGAAATGCCAAATACGTCACTAAATTCGACCTTCTGAACGGTTTTTGGCAAATTCCACTAATGGAAAGAGCATAAGAAATTTCAGCATTTGTGACTCCAGATGGACTCCACCAGTATAAAGTAATGCCATTTGGGATGAAGGGTTCTCCAAGTACTTTTCAACGCCTTATGAATATGATTACTTCTGGTCTAGACAATTGTGATGCCTATATTGATGATGTCATCATCTACAACAACACCTGGAAAGAACATCTAGCCACGATTTGGAAGTTCTTCGACAGACTCACGGATGCAAATTTGATATTAATTTATCTAAAAGTGAGTTCTGCCGTACGTGTGTTACTTTTCTAGGACATAATGTGGGACATGGTCAAATTAAACCTATTGATGCTAAGGTCAAGGCTATTTCTGAATTTCCTGTGCCTGTCAGTAGAAAACAGCTGATGCGATTTTTGCGTATGGCTGGGTACTATCGCAAATTTTGTTCTAATTTATATTTAATATTGTTGAACCTCTGACAAACTTGTTGAGAAAGAAAAACAAGTTTCTTTGGACTGAAAATTGTCAAGAGGCTTTCGATAGATTAAAGGCCATACTTAAAAGTGCGCCAGTTTTAACAGCTCCAGATTTCAGTCAACCATTCAAACTATCTGTGGATGCAAGTGATGTTGGGGTTGGAGCAGTTTTGATTCAAGATGACAAAAATGGTGTAGAACACCCAGTGTGTTATTTCTCTAAGAAATTAAATAAACACCAAAGAAACTACTCAACAATCGAGAAGGAATGCTTAGCTTTAATACTGGCGTTACAGCATTTTGAAGTTTATATCAGCTCAACTCCTTCTCCGGTTGTTGTGTTTAGTGATCACAACCCCCTTACTTTCATCGACAGGATGAAAAATAAAAATCAAAGACTACTGAGATAGAGTTTATTTTTGCAAGAGTACAATCTTGACATCAGGCACATCAAAGGAAAAGACAATTTAATTGCAGATGCACTTTCCTGTGTATAGAAATATCATTTTCATATACACTTTTGTACAATTCATAAGAGTTCTTCTTATGTAATTTCTTTTACCTCATGTATAATTTACATCTGGTAAAAAAGAAAGCTTTATTACATAAATCTTTCTTTTTTCTTTATGGGGGAAAGTGTTACGACCCTGTAGTTAAATTACTTGTGTTAAAATTTGAATTCTTTCTAAATCTTTTTATTTCATTTTTATTTCAGTTTTATATCATTAAATATAATTATTGTTATGATGATGATTATGTTTGCAGGATCTGATATTTTGTTAGAAACATCGTGTTTATTTGAAACGTAGATGTGACTCGCGTAAGCACGATTTTTGCATGACGGTTTTGTCATATTAAGTAAACAGTCAGAAATAGCTATGTAAATGATTGGTTGTGACCACGGTCATTACTAATAATACTTGCTGACATTCTGTACTACGTTGGCGATATTTCGAAATCTCCATGATTTCTTCATGCTTATACATGAAATGACGTATGAGTTTGCTTTAAAATACTCAGGTACCTGCGAACTAGTCTAGAGTCATATTGGAGAGTCATATTTTAACATCTTAGAGAGTCACATCATAACATCATATAGAGTTTTCAATACCTTAAGAAGGTACTCTTTTGTGCTGGAAAGAGTTGTTCGTTCGTACGTCTTTAGAACAACATGTGTTTTGTTGTTGGTGATACCTGTACTTCGTCTACCTTCTAAATAATAATTATTTTCCCTGGAGAACTACACAACTGGCTTTGGACAAAGACATCTGCTGAAATTATTTCTAAATTGGAACAGAACAATACAAATTGTGACTCACAGTGAAAATTCTGGACATTTGTGTAAAACCTTCTTCTGACGTCATCATCCACCATCTTGGAACGGAATTGAGATTCAGACTACGTCAATTTAGAACTGTTTAGTCACAGGACTTGTGTGTTTTCACAATATTAGGACAAATTTTTGGATCTTCTTCGTAAATTGTAAGTCTTCTTTCATATATTTACCTTTTCACCGTGTTTTCTAGGGAAATAAATTATTTTTGTTAAAATTTACAAAGCTTGTTGTAGTCACTCATTTCTTTGTGTTACTTTAAACGAGCCGATACGTAACAACTGATAAATTATTACCACTTTTACATGAAGTTTCACTGTTGAATCACATCTTGTCTACTTGTACTGAATACTTATGATGTTCCATGTAGTGAAATATATTGCAATTCTGATTCGTGGGTACTGTTTGTTCAAGCCTTGAGTAAAACAATAACCACTAATCAGAACTAACTGTAACTTATTCACTGCATTACACACCAGAAGTAGTGGCATCTGAACCCAAGAGAAATATATACAAAGCAATAAAAAAACATGGCTATTAAATGATCTTTCAAGTACTTAAATTGTACATGGAAAAAAATCTGAAATGCCTAATTTTAGACTAATACTGTAATTAGCAACCAAATATGCTGATAGAATAAAATAAAATTTGTACAGAATCAGCAAGGGGGCAGATTCCAAACTACTGTATACAAGTTATAGTCGCTTTACTACATTGAAGGTGTTTGTGGCCTGATATTCAGCTCTCTAAGAGCACAGAACATCATTAAAGCACAATTCTGAGAGAGGTGATCCTATGTGAGAAAGCTTGTGAATTGTAACATGATAGAACAGGATCTGACCTTCTTGAAAAGGAACTTGAAGAAAGAAAATGGGAATGTGGCACGTGTGTTTGTTGAGATTTTCTAGAGCATTCTCTAGGGATGTGGACATGGATGTGAATGTGGTCCTGATGGCAGGAACCCTTGATGCAAGCCTTCCACGCATGTGGACATGGATCTAAATGTGGTCTTGTTGGCAGGAACCTTTAATGCAAGCCTTCCACGCATGTGGACATGGATATGATGTGATCATGCTGGAGGAACCTTTAATGCAAGCCTTCCATGCATGTGGACATGGGTGTAAATGTGGTCTTGTTGGCAGGAACCTTTAATGCAAGAATTCCACGCATGTGGATATGGGTGTAAATGTGGTCCTTACAGCAGGAACCCTTAATGCAAGCCTTCCATGCATGTGGACATGGATGTAAAATGTGGCCTTGTTGGCAGGAACCTTTAATGCAAGCCTTCCACGCATGTGGACATGGGTGTAAATGTGGTCCTTACAGCAGGAACCCTTAATGCAAGCCTTCCACACATGTGGACATGGATATGAATGTGATCATGCTGGAGGAACCTTTAATGCAAGCCTTCCACGCATGTGGACATGGGTGTAAATGTGGTCTTGTTGGCAGGAACCTTTAATGCAAGCCTTCCACGCATGTGGATATGGGTGTAAATGTGGTCCTTACAGCAGGAACCCTTAATGCAAGCCTTCCATGCATGTGGACATGGATGTAAAATGTGGCCTTGTTGGCAGGAACCTTTAATGCAAGCCTTCCACGCATGTGGACATGGATGTAAATGTGGTCCTTACAGCAGGAACCCTTAATGCAAGCCTTCCACACATGTGGACATGGATATGAATGTGATCATGCTGGAGGAACCTTTAATGCAAGCCTTCCACGCATGTGGACATGGGTGTAAATGTGGTCCTTACAGCAGGAACCCTTAATGCAAGCCTTCCACGCATGTGGACATGGATGTAAATGTGGTCTTGTTGGCAGGAACCTTTAATGCAAGCCTTCCACGCATGTGGACATGGGTGTAAATGTGGTCCTTACAGCAGGAACCCTTAATGCAAGCCTTCCACACATGTGGACATGGATATGAATGTGATCATGCTGGAGGAACCTTTAATGCAAGCCTTCTACGCATGTGGACATGGGTGTAAATGTGGTCCTTACAGCAGGAACCCTTAATGCAAGCTTTCCACACATGTGGACATGGATATGAATGTGATCATGCTGGAAGAACCTTTAATGCAAGCCTTTCATGCATGTGGACATGGATATGAATGTGGTCCTGTTGGCAAGAACCCTTAATGCAAGCCTTCCACGCATGTGGACATGGATATGAATGTGATCATGCTGGAGGAACCTTTAATGCAAGCCTTTCATGCACGTGGACATGGATATGAATGTGGTCCTGTTGGCAAGAACCCTTAATGCAAGCCTTCCACGCATGTGGACATGGATATGAATGTGGTCTTGTTGGCAGGAACCTTTAATGTAAGCCTTTCATGTATGTGGACATGGATATGAATGTGATCATGCTGGAGGAACCTTTAATGCAAGCCTTTCATGCATGTGGACATGGATATGAATGTGGTCATGTCTGGAGGAACCTTTAATGCAAGCCTTCCACGCATGTGGACATGGGTGTGAATGTGGTCCTGTTGGCAAGAACCCTTAATGCAAGCCTTTCATGCATGTGGACATGGATATGAATGTGGTCTTGTTGGCAAGAACCCTTAATGCAAGCCTTTCATGCATGTGGACATGGATATGAATGTGGTCCTGTTGGCAAGAACCCTTAATGCAAGCCTTCCACGCATGTGGACATGGGTGTGAATGTGGTCCTGTTGGCAAGAACCCTTAATGCAAGCCTTCCACGCATGTGGACATGGATATGAATGTGGTCTTGTTGGCAGGAACCTTTAATGCTAGCCTTTCATGCATGTGGACATGGATATGAATGTGGTCATGTCTGGAGGAACCTTTAATGCAAGCCTTCCACGCATGTGGACATGGGTGTGAATGTGGTCCTGTTGGCAAGAACCCTTAATGCAAGCCTTTCATGCATGTGGACATGGATATGAATGTGGTCTTGTTGGCAAGAACCCTTAATGCAAGCCTTTCATGCATGTGGACATGGATATGAATGTGGTCCTGTTGGCAAGAACCCTTAATGCAAGCCTTCCACGCATGTGGACATGGGTGTGAATGTGGTCCTGTTGGCAGGAACCCTTAATGCAAGCCTTTCATGTATGTGGACATGGGTGTGAATGTGGTCCTGTTGGCAAGAACCCTTAATGCAAGCCTTCCACGCATGTGGACATGGGTGTGAATGTGGTCCTGTTGGCAAGAACCCTTAATGCAAGCCTTCCACGCATGTGGACATGGATATGAATGTGGTCCTGTTGGCAAGAACCCTTAATGCAAGCCTTCCACGCATGTGGACATGGATATGAATGTGGTCCTGTTGGCAAGAACCCTTAATGCAAGCCTTCCACGCATGTGGACATGGATATGAATGTGGTCCTGTTGGCAAGAACCCTTAATGCAAGCCTTCCACGCATGTGGACATGGATATGAATGTGGTCTTGTTGGCAAGAACCCTTAATGCAAGCCTTTGGAATTACTGAGAAGACTTACAAATGGGAATATGAAGGCATGCATCACAGGAGTGAAATGGTCAAGCCATATAATTGGAGGGAGGCTAGGTCTGGGATTTTCATTCAAACTAGGATGATTGATATTTTTCAATTAATATAATTGATATCATTAGTTCTTTATTTCTACAAATCAAGGCAAGAATATTTTTTCAAGCTATTTGTAGACCAGAATTTTTATTATTTTTTTTTTAAATCTCAGGCCACTCTCTTTCAAGTTAAAAGCTGAATCCAGGTGTAAATGTGTTGTGAATGGTATTCACTGACCTTGAATGGTAATCATTGACCTTGTCTATGGTGCATTTATAAAGTCTTCCTCCAACCAGTACATTTAAAAAGGAAGCATCAGTACAGTGTCTGCAGCAAGAAGGTAGGAAAGGAGATAAAATGGTGGCAAATTGGTCTTTCTCTGTTGGATATGGGTATCAGGTTAATGAGAAAGGGATTCTAAGAGCATATACTGGGTTGCAATGGAGCCTCAACTGGTGATCAAGATAGATCCAGCCCATGGGACATGTATTCAGCAAATCAAGTTGGATGGCACTGAGTCTGCAACTGGGCTGGGTCTGAAAATGGTGGTACTGTGTGATAGATGCTGCCTGTGTCTACAGTCCAGGGCTGGGTAAGCTGGGAAGACAGATCACTGTACACAGTCCCAGAAACACTGAACATAAGTTGAAATGATGCTGGAGCTGGAGGCTGGTTCCAAGGTCTGATACTGGCTATCAAGGACAGATCACCATTGCCTTGTGGTGATGGGTTGTATGGGATAGTTCTAAGTGGGCTGCTATATGGGGAAATGGTCGTAGCAAACTGGACACCATCACTGGGGGGGGGAGGTCAGCAGTGGCAGAGAATGCCAGGTCTTTTCTTGACCAGCACCTTCTCAGCCTTAAGCATATGTGGTAGCAAAGAATTTGTAACTGTGGTGGCAGTGGCAGCAAGGAACTGTCTGTAGACTGATTTCAAGCTCTCTTGCAAGCGCTTAATAACCTGTTTGGTGGAAAGCATTGCCCATCTGTTGGACATCTACTGACCCCAAATTTTACATGCATGGTCTAAATGACACCCCATATAGGTAATGCAGTGTTTATCTTTAGCCAGCTTAAACCTTTCACAAGACCCCTATTGATCCCTGCACAATAATACCTGTTACTAAAGAGAATACACAATCCCTACACACAATCCTACATAGTGTTACCAGTAACTAAAGGCAATACAATGATGGTATACACAAGACCATACATTTAATCCTACACAGTGTTACCTGTAATTAAAGACAATACAATGATTGTAGATACAAGCAAAATCAGACTAGTGCCACAAAAGTTGAAGGTATTTTCAACACATCTTAAGACAGCCTGCTGATCAGGTACAAGCAAAATCAGACTAATGCCACAAAAGTTGAAGGTACTTTCAACACATCTTACGACAGCCTGCTGACCAGGTACAAGCAAAAGCATTAATGATTAAATTTTCTGACTTGTGTCTAAGCAAGCAGGCAACATTTTAATAATTTTACAATTTCAAAAACAAGTGACTTTCTTGCCTTGGTAGTCGATGTTTTCTATACATACTATGGTCTGATTATCAAGAAATTAACTACATCTATAATTTGGTGTCTGAAGTACTTGCCTTTACAGATCACTGCCAACATGGGTTTGAGACTCAGGCTCAGTGAATGCAGGCATGTGAGAAAGCTTGCCAGTAGCTTCCTGTGGGTCAGTGGTTCTTACTGGGGTTGTTTACCCAGGTTCTTCTTCTACCAGTTATACTTATCATCACATATGGCCTTTCTTTCTTTCTAACCCTTTCCTAACTCCTAAACCCAAAACAGCAACATCTGTAATTTACATTTAACTGCATTTTACATTTGCAATTTTACATTTTTATTACAATTGACATTTTAATTTTATTTGTATTGGAGTTTTGTATAGCCATCCAATATTTTGTATTGTTTTGACTTGTGTGAAATGAAATGCATGTTAAATCAACTATCACATCAAATAAATCTTATAAACACAGCAATTTTATAATGCCTTTTTTGTAATAAATCTTATAAACACAGCAATTATAATGCTTTTTTTTTATAAATCTTATAAACACAGCAATTATAATGCCTTTTTTAAAAATCTTATAAACACAGCAATTACAATGCCTTTTTTATAAATCTTATAAACACAGCAATCATGCCTTTTTTGTAATAAATCTTATAAACACAGCAATTATAATGCTTTTTTTTATATAAATCTTATAAACACAGCAATTATAATGCCTTTTTTAAAAATCTTATAAACACAGCAATTACAATGCCTTTTTTAAAAATCTTATAAACACAGCAATTACAATGCCTTTTTTATAAATCTTATAAACACAGCAATCATAATGCCTTTTTTGTAATAAATCTTATAAACACAGCAATTATAATGCTTTTTTTTTATAAATCTTATAAACACAGCAATTATAATGCCTTTAAAAATCTTATAAACACAGCAATTACAATGCCTTTTTTATAAATCTTATAAACACAGCAATCATAATGCCTTTTTTGTAATAAATCCTATAAACACAGCAATTATAATGCTTTTTTTTTTTATAAATCTTATAAACACAGCAATTATAATGCCTTTTTTAAAAATCTTATAAACACAGCAATTATAATGCCTTTTTTTATAAATCTTATAAACACAGCAATTATAATGCCTTTTTTAAGGAAAAAGTCATTATTCACAATGAATAAGACACATCATTTTTTATATTATAATCCACAATGAATAAAACACATCATTCTTTATATTAAGTAGTATATTTTTACATTCTGCCTTACAAAATATAAATGGAATGATCTCATCTAAGGGAAACTACTGTAAGAACTCTTACTTCCACCACATTCAAAGATTAAAACTAAGAGCTGTTAAGAGCAAGTTGGGACAATGTATTTTGCATTCAATGTACGTCTAAAAGAAAGCGCTTCAAACAATTTAAACAATTATATTTTTAACATATAAAACTAGAAAAAGGAAGCTTACTGAGGAATGTTCATGGCTCGACAAACCAGCTCTGCAGCATAATTACTGAAGCTGTCATCACACACTGTTCCCCACTGTCCAGCATAATATATCTCCAGGCGTCCTTCACTGCTTGATGGTCCCCCAACCAAACGGTACTGTATGTTTGTTGTTGGTGCAACTGAATGAATGATACCATATTATCTTCTTCATACTATCCTATTACTCTAGAGCTATTAGTAAGGGTGAATCAAAAAGGTACCTGCTGAAATACTATCCTAATATTCTAAAGTAATTAGTAATAGTGAATCACAAAGTCCTCATAAATACTCTGAAGTAATTAGTAACGGTGAATCACAGAGTGCTCAAAAATACTCGAAAGTAATTAGTAATTGTGAATCAAAAAGTCCTCAAAAATACTCAAAAAGTAATTAGTAATTGTGAATCAAAAAGTCCTCATAAATACTCTAAAGTAATTAGTAATGGTGGATCAAAAAGTCCTCAAAAAAATACTCTATAGTAATTAGTAATGGTAAATCAAAAAGTCCTCATAAATACTCTGTAATAATTAGTAATGGTGAATCAAAAAATCCTCATAAATACTCTATAGTAATTAGTAATGGTAAATCAACAAGTCCTCATAAATACTCTGTAGTAATTAGTAATGGTGAATCAAAAGGTCCTCATAAATACTCTATAGTAATTAGTAATGGTGAATAACAAAGGTACCTGCTTGATACTATCCTAATACTCTAAAGTTATTAGCAAGGGTGAATCACCAAGGTACCCACACAACACATTTTGATCCAAAAGTGCATGCAGGGGCAACAACTCATCTAAATGATGATGTAGATTGCTTGAACTCATCTAAATGATGATTCAGGGGCTACAACTCAACTAAATGATGATGTAGAGTGTTTGAATCCAACTCCTTCAAGGTTTCATCAAACACACCATACAAATATCAAGATATGATATTGACTAGTAAGGGCCATTACTCAACATAAATATGCTCAACAAAGGGCACAAGTCTATCCAAAATGGAATAGACAAGATAAAACAAATGACACATCTAGGCCATTAAGACCATGTCCATATGAAATTACACTGGAATAAATTGAATGGTTCTTGAGCTGTGTCATCTACAAGCACACCCCCACATACAGATCTTAACTTAGTTGTCAAGTTCCATAATTCTATCCAAAAATGTTGCTAACATGGCAAAACTCATAAATGGCACAATTATTTCTAAGGAACAAAGTTTGCTCCAATCTGCATCATAATATACTGAATGGTTCCAGAGCCAGTTGCAATCAGCAATATCCATTATTAAGCTGTGAAGTTAATAGTCAAGGGCCATAACTCTATCCAAAATGGAGCTGACAAGACAAAACCCATAAAAGGAACATCTAAGTCTATGAGACAATGTTCATACCAAATTGCACCAGAATATGTTGAATGGTTCCAGAGATATGGTGGTTACAATGATCTGCTGTAGGGGAGATGTAAAACTGGTCAAAAAAGACCAATACCACCATGAAAATTGAACCAAAATGAAGAGGCCTTGAAAAAAGCAGTTCTTCATGGCATAGAGAGTTTTCCTCCCAAATGACATCCAATTTGTGAAAGAGCTGCTGAGTTATGGCGATTTAGATATGCAAATGATTGGACTGACAGAATAGGTGATTAATATATGTGGAACCCTAAAAATAGTCCTTATTTTTTCCTTGTCTAGCCCAATTAAACTAATTGGCAATATCATACAAAGCAATGAAAATTATTTTGTCTAACTTTTAATAACCGTTATTATTATTATATTTAAACATACCCAGAGGGGAGATCACTCCTTCAGCCAACAAAAAAAGGGTGATCACTCATCAAACATTATCATATGACATAAAAGTTGCTATCTGCTTGAGAAATGTTTTCTTTGAAGACCGGTAGTCTTCCAAAATAATGGCCTTTCAAGATATGTTTCAATGTATTATTATTTCTTCTCCAATAATGGTAATAACATGCTTCTACTTCATCTATCAAAACAATAGCAAAGTAAGCATCTAATACAAAATAAACTTTATGACAAGATTCTGCTAAGGCTAATTAATTTACTATTAAAGCCATAAATGATCCAATAATTAACTACATTTCAGACATAACAAAAGGAAAATATGATCCACATACAGGCGACAAGGCTGTAGGCACTGAGACAAAGACAATTCCAAATGTTTCAAGATTTCTAATTTGACGAATCCTGGACCATTACAGCTGGATGAGTCCAGAAAGAGTCTCAAAAGAAAATATGTCTTCACCAATCCACCCTCCTATGCAATCATTAAATTCTAAAAAGCAATTTTTAAAACTAAAATGTTTTCTTTGATAATGCTATTCTGATTAAAATACATCAGAAGCCCTTTTAGGACCTCACAAATTAGAACCAGCAGGCAGAAAAATATGTTAAGCACATTCTTGGCTGTGTTTTAGCATGAAAGTCAGAGGAGAGTGGTCTCCCATTGTGCATAGGGATTGGAAATAAATCCAAACGGCTGTCAATTATGTAGAAATTTGCATGGCCTTTGAAAAACAAACCTTGCATAAGTTTGTAATAACGAATGATAGGATTTGGCACTAATTCCTCTATCCATAAGGAGACCACTCTCATCTGGCTTCATTCTTGCTAAGTGGACATTTTAGCACTTTTAGTGCTGAAACCAGCCAAAAGATGTCTTGCTGGGAAGGAATGGATTTGTGGTAATTCATTTGAAGAGCAGCAATTATCCTGATCATTCATTGCTTAAACTCACACCCACATTTACAATAATGTATCAACAATAAAACTAACTTGATTTTAATTATGGCAAGTAACACCACTGTTTGAATTGATCTATCAATAATTTCTCTAATTTGATTTTAATTATGGCAACTCACACCCCTGTTCACAAAAATCTATCAATAATGTATCAAATTTTCTTTTAATTACAGCAACTTTAACAACTGCCAATCACTTTTCATTACATGTTACTCCACGTCCTCTTCACATCACTGGGAGTAACCACGGGCTATATCCAAACATATGTCATGCTCAGACTGCATGATGTTTTTTGGGTGGGGTTTCAAATGAAAATGAAAACGTCCCTGTAACTGAAATGTTTTGTATGTCTGACTTTTTTTGACTTCCTTCTCAGTAATACTAATACCCAGCTTGAACTTTTATAACATTTCAATTACCAAGTTTGTAAATTACCACCAAATGGTTCAGGAGATATGGTTTTGTAAATTACCACCCATTGGTTTAAGAGGTATTTTGTAAAATTACCACCCAATGGTTAAAGATATATAAGTTTTGTAAATTACCACTCAATGGTTCGAGAGATGTTTTGTAAATTACCACCCATTGGTTCACGAGATTTGTTTTATAAATTACTGCCCAATGGTTAAAGATATAGGTTTTGTAAATTACCAGCCAATGGTTCACGAGATAAGTTTTGTAAATTACCACCCAATGGTTCAAGAGAGATATTTTGTAAATTACCACCCATTGGTTCAAGAGATATGTTTTATAAATTACCACCCATTGGTTCAAGAGATGTTTTGTAAATTACTACCCAATGGTTAAAGATATGTTTTGTAAATTACTGCCCACTGGTTCAAGAAATATGTTTTGTAAATTACCACCCAACGGTTCAATATTTTGTAAATTACCACCCAATGGTTCAATGTTTTGTAAATTACCACCCAACGGTTCAAGAGATACGTCTTGTAAATTACAACCCAATGGTTCAAGAGATACGTTTTGTAAATTACCACCCATTGGTTCAAAGGATATGGTTTTGTAAATTACCTTCCAATGGTTCAAGAGATGTTTTGTAAATTACCACCCATTGGTCCAAGAGATATGTTTTGTAAATGACTATCCAATGGTTCAAGAGATGTTTTGTAAATTACCACCCATTGGTTCAAAAGATGTGTTTTGTAAATTACCACCCATTGGTTTGATAGACATTTTGTAAATTGCCACACATTGGTTCAAGAGATATGTTTTATAAATTACTGCCCAATGGTTAAAGATATTGGTTTTGTAAATTACCACCCAATGGTTCAAGAGATAAGTTTTGTAAATTACCACCCAATGGTTCAAGAGATGTTTTGCAACTTACCACCCATTGGTTCAAGAGAGATATTTTGTAAATTACCACCCATTGGTTCAAGAGATATGTTTTGTCAATTACCACACATTGGTTCAAGAGATGTTTTGTAAATTACACCCATTGGTTCAAGAGATATGTTTTGTAAATTACCACCCATTGGTTCAAGAGAGATATTTTGTAAATTACCACCCATTGGTTCAAGAGAGATATTTTGTAAATTACCACCCATTGGTTCAAGAGAGATATTTTGTAAATTACCACCCATTGGTTCAAGAGATATGTTTTGCAAATTACCACCCATTGGTTCAAGAGATATGTTTTGTAAATAACCACACATTGGTTCAAGAGATGTTTTGTAAATTACTACCCAATGGTTAAAGATATATGTTTTGTAAATTACCACCCATTGGTTCAAGAGATGTTTTGTAAATTACTACCCAATGGTTAAAGATATATGTTTTGTAAATTAGTGCCCACTGGTTCAAGAGATATGTTTTGTAAATTACCACCCAATGGTTCAATGTTTTGTAAATTACCACGCAATGGTTCAAGAGATACGTTTTGTAAATTACCACCCAATGGTTCAAGAGATATGGTTTTGTAAATTACCACCCAATGGTTCAAGAGATATGGTTTTGTAAATTACCACCCAATGGTTCAAGAGATATGGTTTTGTAAATTACCACCCAATGGTTCAAGAGATATGTTTTGTAAATTACCACCCAATGGTTCAAGAGATATGTTTTGTAAATTACCACCCAATGGTTCAAAAGATATATTTTGTAAATTACCACCCAACGTTTCAATATATGTTTTGTAAATTATGACCCAATGGTTCAAGAGATATGTTTTGTAAATTACCACCCACTGGTTCAAGAGATATGTTTTGTAAATTACCACCCAACATTTCAATATATGTTTTGTAAATTACTGCCCAATGGTTCAAGAGATATGTTTTGTAAATTACCGCCCAATGGTTCAAGAGATGTTCTGTTAGTTACCACCCAATGGTTCAAGAGATATAGTAAGCAACAGATGGATGGATATACAGAGGATATTAAAATATCCCCCATACTTGATGCTAAAGTTCAGGAATGATAAACAATGAACTAAATACCTAAATAAAAAATGTCAAGGAACTATTAGTATGTATGCAATAAATTAGTACTTACTGGTTCTGCACATGACTCCCACATCTTCCGAGTGATCACAATTAGTAACTCCTGGGGCAGCAGTTCTACATTTTATGAGCTCAGTCTCATTGCCAAAGCATCTGACATCATCCAACCAAATCTTACCAGTTCCACGACCAAACCCTGCTGCTGTCACTGGTACAGCATTCATACTGGGAATAAATAGTAGTAAACATTCTTAAATAATATTGATAAATCTATGAAAAAAAGCAAAAACAATATATGTCTCAACTTAAGCCAGCAAGGCTCAACCAAACTGTAGTACTCCATAAATGTCTTTTATGCACAGAGATTAAGGCATTTAGCTTTTGAAGAAACACTTGCCCCATCTAAAATATTTATTTGCCCTGAATTGTTTTAATGTATCAGCCAAAAATTCAATAGAACTCTTGAGCAAGATGCTCTCTGAGAAAAAGGGGTTTGTGCCCAATTTGTGTAGGCCCATGATTCTATGACACTCATGAGTTATCGAGGATGAGGTATGTAGACTCCATCACTCATGAGTTATCAAGGATGAAGTGTATGGACTCCATCACTTACCAGTTATCAAGGAAGAGGTTTACAAACTCCATCACAAATGAGTTGTCAAGGAAGAGGTCTATCGACTCCATCACTAATGAGTTATCATGGATGAGGTATATAGACTCCATCACTTAACGAGTTTTCAAGGATAAGGTTATAGACTCCATCACTCATGAGTTATGAAGGATGAAGTATATAGACTCCATCACTTATGAGTTATCAAGGATGAGGTTATAGATTCCATCTCTTATTAGTTATCAAGGATGAGGTTATAGACTCCATCACTCATGAATTATCAAGGACTAGGTATATAGACTCCATCACTCGTGGGTTATCAAGGATGAGGTGTATGCACTCCATCACTCATTAATTATCATGGCAGAGTTCTAATTTAAAATTATGCATTATAAATTATCTTATTTCATAATCAATCATTTTATCACATATATAAATACTACCCACCAGTGACACAGTAAAATTTATTTTGTTCTATAAGATTTCCCTCCTGTCCTGGCAGAGATAATTATAAACTAATAATAGTGCAGGATGCTGGTATACTTTGTGTAAAACTACATGTTGTCACTGTTTGACCAATAACAATGCTGGTATACTTCTTGTAAAACTACATGTTGTCACTGTTTGACCAATAACAATGCTGGTATACTTTGTGTAAAACTACATGTTGTCACTGTTTGACCAATAACAATGCCGGTATACTTCTTGTAAAACTACATGTTGTCTCTGTTTGACCAATAACAATGCTGGTATACTTTGTGTAAAACTACATGTTGTCACTGTTTGACCAATAACATTGCTGTCGTACTTTGTGTAAAACTACATGTTGTCACTGTTTGACCAATAACAATGCTGGATGGTCCAGTGGTTATTGAGAAGAATTTGAACAGAACTGATGACACAATAACAGAAGACACAATACATGATGGGTGATGGGTATGTGGACAATTGACAGATGACACAATACTTGGTGGATGATGGACATGTGGACAAATGAAAGATGACACACGATACATGATGGATGATGGATATGTGGACAAATGACAGATGACACAATACATGATGGATGATGGACACATGGACAAATGAAAGATGACGCACGATACATGATGGATGATGGACACACGATACATGATGGACATGTGGACAAATGACAGATGACACATTACATGATGGATGATGGACACATGGGCAAATGAAAAATGACACACAATACATGATGGATGATGGACACATGGACAAATGAAAGATGACACATGATACATGATGGATGATGGACACATGGACAAATGACAGATGACACACAATACATGATGGATGATGGACACATGGACAAATGAAAGATGACACATGATACATGATGGATGATGGACACATGGACAAATGAAAGATTACACATGATAAATGATGGATGATGGACACATGAACAAATGACAGATGACACACAATACTTGGTGGATAATGGACATGTGGACATGTGGACAAATTAAAGATGGCACACGATACATGATGGATGACGGACAGATGGGCAAATGAAAGATGACACACAATACTTGGTGGATGATGGACATGTGGATAAATGACAGATGACATATGATACATGATGAATGATGGACATGTAAATAAATGACATATGACACACAATACATGATTGATAATTGACAAAAAGTCTAAGCATAAACTCCCATGGCCATGTGAGCCAACAACCTAATCAGATTGTAAATAACTACAAATAACACATCGGTAAGTCATTATATTATGGATATTTCATTAAAATGCTGGATATAAAAACAAGGTAAAAATGGCAAATCCACCTACTATGGCATCCTGAGAGCCTTGCAGACAACCTTGGCTGCATTATTATCAAAGAAATCATCACAGACAGTTCCCCATTGACCAGCCAGGAATATTTCCACTCGTCCACTAAATCGGTCAGTCCCATTTACCAGTCGCATTGCTGCTGGTGCTGGTGACAAAGAAAGGACCTTATAAATGATATGATGCCTATACAGTCAAATCCTTCCTTCTAAATTTGTAGACAAGAAAGGACCTTATAAATGATATGATACCTATACAGTCAAATCCTTCCTTCTAAATTTGTAGACAAAGAAAGGACCTTATAAATGATATGATGCCTATACAGTCAAATCCTTCCTTCTAAATTTGTAGACAAAGAAAGGACCTTATAAGTGATATGATGCCTATACAGTCAAATCCTTCCTTCTAAATTTGTAGACAAAGAAAGGACCTTATAAGTGATATGATGCCTATACAGTCAAATCCTTCCTTCTAAATTTGTAGACAAAGAAAGGACCTTATAAGTGATATGATGCCTATACAGTCAAATCCTTCCTTCTAAATTTGTAGGATGCAAGTGCTTGTCAAATAAACAGATAAATGTGGAATGATATTTAATATATTGTTCTCAATTATGGCACTGAATAGCACTAGTCATCTAAAACTAAGCTGTATAAACAATACTAGACAGTACTTTCAATTTTGCATCAAAATATAACAAATAATCAAAAAAGTAAATTCAAAATGAAATTAAATACATGTATTTTAGATTAGGTTTTAAGGCAAATGTTGTAACGCTGCAAATTTTATCCCTATGGAATGTTCCAATTGCTCCTAAACCATCACATTTTATCCCATGAATATTTCTGATTTTACAGCATGCAAGTATTCAGATAGCATCTTATTATCTTAATTCCATCCCCTATCTGTGGAAATAGTCCCATTCCCTATCTGTGGAAACAATCTCATTCCCTATCTGTGGAAATAATGCCATCCTTTCTATGGAAATAATCTCATCCCTTATATGTGAAAATAATCCCATCCCTTCTCTGGAAATAATCTCATCACCTATCTGTGGAAATAATCCAAATCCTTCTCTGGAAATAATTTCATCCCCTACCTGTGGAAATAATTCCATCCCTTCTCGAGAAATAATCTTATCCCCTATCTGTGGAAAGAATCCCATTCCTTCTCTGGAAATAATTTCATCCCCTATCTGTGGAAATAATCCCATTCCTTCTCTGGAAATAATCTCATCCCCTATCTATGGAAATAATTCCATCCCTTCTCTGGAAATAACTTCATCCCCTATCTGTGGAAATAATCCCATTCCTTCTCTGGAAATAATCTCATCCCCTATCTGTGGAAATAATTCCATCCCTTCTCTGGAAATAATCTCATTCCCTATCTGTGGAAATAATCTCATTCCCTATCTGTGGAAATAATTCCATCCCTTCTCTGGAAATAATCTCATCCCCTATCTGTGGAAATAATTCCATCCCTTCTCTGGAAATAACTTCATCCCCTATCTGCGGAAATAATCCCATTCCTTCTCTGGAAATAATCTCATCCCCTATCTGTGGAAATAATTCCATCCCTTCTCTGGAAATAACTTCATCCCCTATCTGTGGAAATAATCCCATTCCTTCTCTGGAAATAATCTCATCCCCTATCTGTGGAAATAATTCCATCCCTTCTCTGGAAATAATCTCATTCCCTATCTGTGGAAATAATCTCATTCCCTATCTGTGGAAATAATCCCATCCCTTCTCTGGAAATAATCTCATCCCTATCTGTGGAAATAATTCCATCCCTTCTCTGGAAATAACTTCATCCCCTATCTGCGGAAATAATCCCATTCCTTCTCTGGAAATAATCTCATCCCCTACCTGTGGAAATAATTCCATCCCTTCTCAAGAAATAATCTCATCCCCTATCTGTGGAAATAATTCCATCCCTTCTCTGGAAATAATCTCATTCCCTATCTGTGGAAATAATCTCATTCCCTATCTGTGGAAATAATTCCATCCCTTCTCTGGAAATAATCTCATCCCCTATCTGTGGAAATAATTCCATCCCTTCTCTGGAAATAACTTCATCCCCTATCTGCGGAAATAATCCCATTCCTTCTCTGGAAATAATCTCATCCCCTACCTGTGGAAATAATTCCATCCCTTCTCAAGAAATAATCTCATCCCCTATCTGTGGAAATAATTCCATCCCTTCTCTGGAAATAATCTCATTCCCTATCTGTGGAAATAATCTCATCCCCTATCTGTGGAAATAATTCTATCCCTTCTCTGGAAATAATCTCATCCTCTATCTGTTGAAATAATTCCATTCCCTATCACTGGAAATAACGCCATCCCTTCTCTGGAAATAATCTCAACTCCTATGTGTGTAGATGATCCCATCCCCTATCTATGGAAATAATCTGATCCCTATCTGTGGAAATAACCCCATCCTTAACTGTAGAACTAATCTCATCTTCTAAAAAACAATCTTAATTTGTATTTTTTGTATTTTCTTCTCTTTATCTCTTTGCAGAATATAAAACATTCATCAAATATTTTGCTAAAAAACTTTAATGACCTTAAATAAGCATCTCATGTTAAATTGACTCTACAGAGGTAATATCAAGGGAGGTAACCACTGAGTAAAATATGTCCTCTTAAGATTAAAATCTGAGTTATATCTACATAGCTCAATGACTGAAAGTCCAATAAAACAAAATATAGAAAAATGCCTATTATCAGAAATACAAACTATTCTTAGTAACTGAAAGTAGACAGCATGCCACTGGTTTGTGAGTAATAATTCCCACTAAGACAAAAACAGCTGGCAAAACAATCTCAGTATTCTGTCTGTGGTTTTGGGGTTTTAGCAGAAACAAAGTATTCTGTTATCCACAGGACTACCTACCTGAATTGCAAACAACTCCAACATCCTCAGTATGGTCACAGTTGGTAGTGTACCACCCTTTGTTACGGCATTGTACGATGTTATCCTCGAATCCAAGGCACTCTACATCATCCAGGAGAATTGGGCCAGTTCCACTTCCATATGGTGCTGCAGATAATGCTACACTGTTTGTCCTATGCAAACAAAATTTAATTTCTTCAATCTTGCAAAAAATAAAATAGAAGAAGAGGCCGAAGTGAGCCTGATATTGCTCATCTGACTTACATAACTTAACAGCTGACCATTTCACTATGCAGACTTCTGTGACATTGTAAGAACAATGCGCTATGTAAACCATCCCCCAACTTTTGTATTATGTCAATTTTATATATTTTATTTCACTAGTCTGAAAAAATTATTTCCAAAGATAAAGACATAATTTATAATAAGCATAGTTCTTACAAACAGTCAAATTCATCCAGGATGTTGATATAAACCTATAGACCAAGTTTTATTTAACTTGTTCAAAAAATATTATTCTCTAGTGAGGTAACAAGCTCAGTCATTCAGATCCAAGATCATCTCATTAATATCAACAGATATCACTTTCTTTAAAACCTATCTATCACTATGATGATGTTAGATTATTTAACAAGTCTGAGAAAAATCCAGTTTAAATTCAGTCCTCAAGTGGTAACAATTTCAGGCAATCGGATACAAGACTGCCTCATAAACTTCTGTAGATCTTGATCATAATCAAGCTCAGCTACCATTGTGATGACATAAAATTATTAAACAACTTAGTTCTAAACCCTAGCTACTCAAATCCAAATTCTTAATAAATTTAAACAAAATGGAGTATGGGTGGGAGGATTGTTCTAAACTCTAGCTACAGAATTAAAGAAAATAGCAGTATAGGTTGGAGGTTTGGAATTAGTGTCAATCACTGGTCTCCATAGTACATTATAGCTGGAGTTCTGGAATTAGTGTCAGTCAGTGGTCTCTATAGTACATTATGACTGGAGGTTTGGAATTAGCATCAATCAATGGTCTCCTTAGTACATTATGGATGGAGGTTTGGAATTAGTGTCAATCAATGGTTTCCATAGTACATTACAGCTGAAGTTTTGGAATTAGTGTCAATTAGTGGTCTCCACAGTACATAATGGCTGGAGTTTTGGAATTAGTGTCAATTAGTGGTCTCCACAGTACATTATGGTTGGAGTTTTGGAATTAGTGTCAATCAGTGGTCTCCATAGGACGTTATGGCTGGAGTTTTGGAATTAGTATCAATCAATGGTCTCCATATCACATTATGGCTGGAGTTTTGGAATTAGTGTCAATCAGTGGTCTCCATAGGATGTTATGGCTGGAGTTTTGGAATAAGTATCAATCAATGGTCTCCATATCACATTATGGCTGGAGTTTTGGAATTAGTGTCAATCAGTGGTCTCCATAGGACGTTATGGCTGGAGTTTTGGAATTAGTATCAATCAGTGGTCTCCATATCACATTATGGCTGGAGTTTTGGAATTAGTGTCAATCAGTGGTCTCCATAGGACGTTATGGCTGGAGTTTTGGAATTAGTATCAATCAGTGGTCTCCATACCACATTATGGCTGGAGTTTTGGAATTAGTGTCAATCAGTGGTACATATCAATCACTTTATTGTGCAGAATTAGCATAGAAGAAGCACGCCATTATGATTATGGTATATAAGGAATGTTTTGTGTACATGAATTGTCACAAAATCACAATTTTCAAGATTTTTTGCAGTATATTTTCAAACTTAATAATTTTTCATAAATCAATATAAGGTCACATTTCTAAATTTTGACTTGATTACAGAAATCATGAATAGAAAACAATGTGGACCCATACAGAGTGCATAGCAAAGCATCACAAGTCAAACAATAAATAACAGTAAGTATTATGAAAGAATAGGTAAACCACATCTGTCGTGAAGGCTGATGTAACAAGTTTGGCACATTTTCACCTCTTGCCATTAGATTTTCTCACTAACAATCTACAATGGCTTGATGGGGAACAATAGTTTAGTATACTGAATGGAAATTTATTATTTATGTTGTATTTATCCAACATACTTACAGCAGCTTCATGGACAATGATGGCTTAGCATTTAGAATTGAAATGTATTGTTATTACACCATTGGTTACCTCTGGAAACCCAGCATATGGCAAACTACTTGGGCATCTTGACTGCCAAACCCATCATCACAGACTGTGCCCCATGTTCCATTGTAATACAGCTCCAAACGGCCATTTGATGTGGAAGAACCATTGATCAGCCTGGCTCGCACGCTGATTGCTAGATGACAAAAAAGAGGAATTACTACAAAATAACAACAAAGTGAATCAAGGAGATTCATTCTTCATTGTACTGTCTGCTTTTTTTTGTGGGGAGGAGTTAGAGTTAGGGTTTTGAGGGGAGGGGTTTGTTGCTTTTTCATCTAAATGGTAGATAAATCTGAGGAACCCAGCATGTCCTATCTGCATTTATTTGCATGTCATAAATTTTCAGATAAAAGGTTTACATTGCTGAACATAATGTTTCAGTAGAGAAGATGTAAAACAGGAACTCCTGGCATATCAGTATATAAACTTTACATATATTGTTATATATCATATAAAATTTACACCTACTGTAATATTACAGAATATAAACTTCACACCTGTTGTACTATCACAGCATATAAAATTTACAACTGTCATAACATTATAGCATATATAATTTACACATGTCATAATATTATTGCATATAAACTTTACACCTTTCATAATATTTTAGCACATAAATGTTACACCTATTGCAATATTATCCCAAAGCCTCAGCTGAATGGAACAACAAATTTAGAAGTCATGTGACTTTCAATACTAATCACAAGACTTTGACATTGTTCATAATGATGAACCATTATTGTGCTTAAGTATATGAGACAGGACTGGAACTAGAAGCATTCCAGAACATAAATTTTAGACCTAACTATATACAATCAAAGTGTTTAGGGTTAGGGTTAGACTGATACTGTGTTAGACTCGTCCCTAACTATATACAATCAAAGTGTTAAGGGTCAGACTGATACTGTGTTAGACTCGTCCCTAATTATATACAATCAAAGTGTTTAGGGTTAGACTGATACTGTGTTAGACTCGTCCCTAACTATATACAATCAAAGTGTTTAGGGTTAGACTGATACTGTGTTAGACTCATCCCTAACTATATACAATCAAAGTGTTTAGGGTTAGACTGATACTGTGTTAGACTCGTCCCTAACTATATACAATCAAAGTGTTTCAGCTGCTTATACAAAAGACTTTAGTTACAACTCTGTGGTAGTACATTAAGTAACATAAATGAGCAAAAAATCAACAAGTTTTGTAAAATTCAACAAATAATTTATTTCCTTATAATACAAAGTGAAAAATTAAAAAGAACTTTGAGTATTTTGAATTAAATCCCAAATAGTCCTAAAAGTTCTATCACAAGGCGAAATGAATAAAGTTCCAACCAAATTACAATGGTGTTCCAAATAAGTTCTAATATTGATTTTGTTGATGTGCCTGTAGTCTTGAATGTGCTGAGGCGCATTGATTAATATGTCCTAAAACTGAATATGATCCTATCATTTTAGTAGATGTAATAATGTTGTAGTTATCCAATATACCTGAAACACAGAGAACCCCCACATCCTCGCCATGGTCACAGTTGTTTATGCCCCAGATGTTATGTCGACATAAGTCAATTCTGCTCTCATTTCCAGCACACTGCACATTATCCAGCCAGATTTGACCTGTACCATTGCCATAGTATGCCTTTGGCCGAGGCTGAGCACCTGAGCTAAAATAGAAAATAACAAATCTCCTAAGAAATCATAGTCACCTTGTTCAATTCCCAATACACTCGTGACCTAAACTTACCATGTTCATTCAGATATCAACTGTGGTCCCTCACTATTGTGAATACACATTCAGATATTAACAGTGGTCCCTCAATAAAGTGAATAAATATTCAGATATCAAGAGTGGTCCCTCACTATAGTGAATACACATTCAGATATCAACAGTGGTCCCACAATATAGTGAATACATACTCAGATATGAACAGTGGTCCCTCACTATAGTGAATACACACTCAGATATCAAGTGTTCCCTCACAATAGTGAATACACACTCACATATCAAGTGTTCCCTCACAATAGTGAATACACACTCATATATCAACAGTGGTCCCTCACTATACTGAACACATGCTCAGATAACAACAGTATTCCAACACAGTAGTGCTGTTATGAAGTTCTTGAAGTGTACTGTGCTATAGGTGAGGTCATCTTACACTGAGGTACATTCCAAGGAAAAATATAATTCTACCTGTACAATGGGATCTATGGCCATGCCTGTATTGTGTTATACAAAGGTACTTTACAGAGAGTGGCAACTGTACTTCTGAAATTCACATATTTACTGACTTCATACAAAGCTAGGCATGACTTACCTAGGGACCTCTGAAAAATGCCTAGACATTGAGAAGACCATGGAAATGGGGCACTGATTAATGCTGAATACTTGTTTTATAATAACTTAAAATTGTTTGATTTTCACTACAAAATTAGCCTTCTTTACAAGATGAACGATTTCTGAAAGAATGTGAATAACATAAAAAACATAAGGTTCGAGAGGTTTCAACACATGAAAAGTAGGACACTGACTTCATTGTGCCTTGAGATGAACAACACACTCCATGCAGAACACACCCATTATGACTTTACACACACCCCCATTATGACTCTACACACAACAGTACCACAGAAACAACACACTCCATGCAGAACACACCCATCATGACTCTACACACAACAGTACCACAGAAACAACACACTCCATGCAGAACACACCCATCATGACTCATCACACAACAGTACCACAGAAACAACACACTCCATGCAGAACACACCCATTATGACTCTACTTACAACAGTACCACAGAAACAACATACTCCATGTAGAACACATCCATCATGACTCTACACACAACAGTACCACAGAAACAACATATTCCATGCAGAACACACCCATCATGACTCTACACACAACAGTACCACAGAAACAACATATTCCATGCAGAACACACCCATCATGACTCTACACACAACAGTACCACAGAAACAACACATTCCATGCAGAACACACCCATCATGACTCTACACACAACAGTGCCATAGAAAAGAAACAACACACTCCATGTAGAACACACCCATCATGACTCTACTCACAACAGTGCCACAGAAACCGAACTAAATGCAAAACCTTTACACTGATGCCTATACCGACAATGACAATGACATCAAATAAGTGATATCCACATCTTGGCTGTGCTTCTCAGGTGAGACAAAAATTGGATTTGAAAGTCTATTTACACCTTGCCAGTGCTTCACAAATGAGACAAAAATTGGATCTGAAAGTCAGTCTACATCTTGCCTGTGCTTCTCAGGTGAGACAAAAACTGGATTTGAAAGTCAGTCTACACCTTGCTAGTGCTTCACAAGTGAGACAAACATTGGATTTGAAAGTCAGTCTACACCTTGCCAGTGCTTCACAAGTGAGACAAAAATTGGATTTGAAAGTCAGTCTACACCTTGCCAGTGCTTCACAAGTGAGACAAAATTAAGATTTGAAAGTTAAGTTGAGAAACTTTGTGAAAATTGCCACTCTAATTAGTGTGTGCATGTAAATGTGCATGTGTGAATGCATATATATGTGTGGGCATATGTGTGCATGTATGTATGTATGTATGAATAGTTGTCTTAACTTTGAACATTTACCTGGGGTAGCCCAGCATATTACAGATAATCTGGGCTGCCTTTGTATCAAAGTAATCATCACACACAGTTCCCCACTGTCCACTGTGGAATACTTCGACTCGTCCCTCTGAAGGTACACTACCTCCGACCAGCCGAATAGTCACATTTGAAGCACCAGAAACTACAATAGAATCAGCAGAAAAATCTGAAGGTGAGTAAAAACACACAAATGTCCCATCTCTTTATTGCAAACAAAAGTCTCTAAATCACAACATATGGCATTATCACCTTTTCAAAAGAGTAAAATCAGGTTATCCATTCTAAACAAACCTCTTTACTGACAGATAATATATGCATCTCCAGTAATATCTTTACTGACAGAAAATATATGCATCTCCAGTAACCTCTTTACTATATGTATGTTCATTAAAACCTCTTTACTGACAGAGAATATATGCATGTCCGGTAATCTCTTTACTGACAAATAAAATATGCATGTCCGTTATAACAGTCCTCTCTTACAGAGCTTGCCATATCCAGGAAAAAGCAGAAAAATAATCAATATCACAAATGATGTAAATTCTTCTTACTCATGTTATTACTTCCATTTAAAGAAGGAATAAATATAAGAATCCTGTACATCAGAAAAGAAAATCACCATTTCTGATAAATGCCACTAACTTTCATATTATCAATAATGTTAGAATGGGTTCAAACCTTCTTAGGTAACTCATAAATAGAGGCTTAGCACTGGGTCACAAGGCATGGTTAGTTATAATTAATACCAAAGGAAATAACAACAAAGGAGATTTACATGCAGATTTTGTCACAATTTTTGTTTTCAAAGTATCACTTTCAATCAGACTTCAAGTCTATCCCATGCTGTTACAAAAACAAAGAGTGAGGAATTAATGACAATTTAAGGGTGACATTGAACCATCTCACCCAATGTGAGAACTGATCATTTATAACAATTTGTTCAATTATTCAAAATGTTGAAGATGGTTTTTAAGTTTCTCTGGCACAGAAAACCCCCCAGCAATTTAAGAGGTGAGTAACAAAGGGAGAAAACTCACAAGGGCAGATAACTGAAGCATCTTCACCGTGACCACAATTGCTCCTTCCCCAGCCTCTATGTCCACACCTGATAAGGTTATTCTCTAGACCAGTACAGTCCAGATCATCAAGCCAAACAGGACCACTTCCTTGCCCAAAAAATGCATTGGATTTTGTTATTACTCCAGTTCTGAAATGAAACAATAATTCAAATATGTAGTTTTATTTACAAGAAATGGTCCTTCACTTCATTATAATGGTCATAACAGGGTTTGACAAGTTTCATTTACACATAAAGTCAATAGAAACGGGTTGTTCTTGATGCTTACTCCATACAGATGTAATTTCTTCATAAAATAGAAAGCCATACATATATTTTGGCTTCTCTCATGAGCCTGGTATATCATTATAATAATCACTTAATTTTAAAATTCAGACAATTTTTTCATCTTGAAACTTCAATGTTTATGTTCGCAAAGCCTAAAACAAACTAGTCTAAATTTTGACCATGTCAACAAATAGATGGATAAATGAAAAAAAAAATTCAAATGCATATACTGTACTAAATCTTGACTTTGTAGACAGATAGATAGATAAATGGAAACAATGCAAATGTAGACATAATACTAAATTAGGGGCCCCGAATGGCCGAGTGGTCTAAAGCGCTCTCCATTATGGATCACTGCCATCTCACCTCTGTCTGCGTGGGTTCGAGTCTAGGATTCGGCGAATGTGGATATGTGAGAAAGCTTGCCAGTAGCTTCTCATGGGTCGGTGGTTCTTTCCGCGGATTTTCCCGGTTTCTTCCTCCACCATAAATACTGGCCGCCATGTATAGCCTATCGTGTGCTGAAAAATGGCGTTAAGCTCCACAACAACAACAACATAATACTAAATTTTGACCATGTGGACAAAAAAATGGATAAATGGAAAAACTCAGGTACTCTGTGCTCCAAGACCTTAAATTAAGCATTTCTCAATAAACAATCAAAATATCTCACATAAAATGCCTATACATGGTAGAAATCTTTCAAGAAAGTCAATCCCTATACATGGTAGAAATCACTTTCAAGAAAGTCAATCCCTATACATGGTAGAAATCACTTTCAAGAAAGTCAATCCCTATACATGGTAGAAATCACTTTCAAGAAAGTCAATCCCTATATATGGCAGAAATCACTTTCAAGAAAGTCAATCCCTATACATGGTAGAAATCTTTCAAGAAAGTCAATCCCTATACATGGTAAAAATCACTTTCAAGAAAGCCAATCCCTATACATGGTAGAAATCCATTTCAAGAAAGTCAATGCCTATACATGGTAGAAATCCCTTTCAAGAAAGTCAATGCCTATACATGGTAGAAATCCCTTTCAAGAAAGTCAATGACTAAATATTCATCTTGAAATGAAATTTCTATAGGTTTCTATTTGCGATCACTAATTTTCTTGGGAAGACTTATAAAGACCAACATAGACATTTTTAGGAGTCATTAAGCTGTTTTGAAATGCCCGGTCATAAATGTCAAACATTCTTCTTACGTGTAATGATTAATACACTACATACATTTTTAGAAAAACTTTTAATTCCTTTTATTCAAAATCTGATTAACAGAGATAAACAATAACAATGTAATTTGCCAATATAAACCATGTGAGTAATTCAACCCACTTGGGGCCTTATGTTTTACTTTCAACCGTTGGAAATGAACAATCATTATAACATGAAAGATTACCCAGGATATCCCAACTGTCTACATACAACTGCTCCATCCTTGGTATCAAAGCTGTCATCACAGACTGTGCCCCAAGTCCCATTGTAGTTAACCTCCAGTCGACCCTCGTAAGGCCCACTGCCTCCAGATAGTCGGATCTGGACAGAGGCTGTGGCTGATGGGAAGAACATTATATGGTTATACATGTAATCAGAATTTTTTAAAAGTCAAGCTTGATACATTATGCCAAAATACTTGAATACTGGATATCTTGGTGCATCCAGAATAAAATTCATTGTGAAACATATTTTAAACTATATATATATATATATATATATATATATATATATATATATATATATATATATATATATCTATACTCATGTAAAAGTTGAGTCCAACTGCAAACAACATAGGCCCTAATTTGCAGTTACATAATGTGCCAGCAGATCAGGGTCTACTGATTAGTCCTAACAAACTGCACAGACCCAGATCTGCTGGCACATTACAAAATAGCAGATCTGGGCCTGTGTAGTTTGCAGCTGAACTTGACTTATAAGTGACTGTATATGGTAACTGCAAAATGAAAGTGCCTTCTTTAGCAAATAAATTTGTTCTGGTGATATCTTACATGGCTGACAAATGACAGCTGCATCCTCTGTATGGTCACAGTTGCTGATGGTCCAACCTGAGAATCGGCAAGCAGCAAGAGTAGCTTCTGTCCCTACGCATTCCACATCATCCATAAGGATTGGTCCTGACCCATTACCATAGGCTGCCAGAGTAACTGGTACTGCCCCATCACTGAAACATAACAATGACATATCATATTTACTGATATAATGTAATAATAATTGCAATATAATGTAATAATAATGGCAAATAGCTTCGATGTATAAGGTAAACATAATGGCTTTGGTGTAAATCCCTATGCAGCTAGATTTCATATACATGTAAATTCCTATGCATGCTAGATTTCATATACATGTAAATCCCAATGCATGCTAGCATGTAAATCCCAATGCATGCTAGATTTCACATACATGTAAATCCCAATGCATGCTAGCATATAAATCCCAATGCATGCTAGATTTCATATACATGTAAATTCCTATGCATGCTAGCATATAAATCCCAATGCATGCTAGATTTCATATACATGTAAATCCCTATGCATGCTAGATTTCATATACATGTAAATCCCTATGCATGCTAGATTTCATATACATGTAAATCCCAATGCATGCTAGATTTCATATACATGTAAATCCCAATGCATGCTAGATTTCATATACATATAAATCCCAATGCATGCTAGATTTCATATACATGTAAATCCCTATGCATGCTAGCATATAAATCCCAATGCATGCTAGATTTCATATACATGTAAATTCCTATGCCTGCTAGCATATAAATCCCAATGCATGCTAGATTTCATATACATGTAAATCCCAATGCATGCTAGATTTCATATACAAATCCCAATGCATGCTAGATTTCATATACATGTAAATCCCAATGCATGCTAGATTTCATATACATGTAAATCCCAATGCATGCTAGATTTCATATACATGTAAATCCCTATGCATGCTAGATTTCATATACATATAAATCCCAATGCATGCTAGATTTCATATACATGTAAATCCCTATGCATGCTAGCATATAAATCCCAATGCATGCTAGATTTCATATACATGTAAATCCCAATGCATGCTAGATTTCATATACATGTAAATCCCAATGCATGCTAGATTTCATATACATGTAAATCCCTATGCATGCTAGATTTCATATACATGTAAATCCCTATCCATGCTAGACTTCATATACATGTAAATCCCAATGCATGCTAGATTTCATATACATGTAAATCCCTATGCCTGCTAGCATATAAATCCCAATGCATGCTAGATTTCATATACATGTAAATCCCAATGCATGCTAGATTTCATACACATGTAAATCCCAATGCATGCTAGATTTCATATATATGCAGATCCCTATGCATGCTAGATTCCCTATATATGTACATTCCTATACATACTAGATTCCATAACCATGTAAATCTGTAATTCTCTTGCTGAAGATGGGAGATGGACAATAATACAGTTGTTATGCTTGTTCATAATGCCAAAAAAACTTCCTATGTTGTAGGTATATCATACTTGTGAACCTCCAGAGATTAGGGGTGTATCCTGTCCCTCATGTCACTCACTGAAATCTCCCACATAGGCACAATTATTATTGAAAAATTGCATTTTTCCCATATTTTTACAACTTGATTTCAGTGTAATATATTTATTATAATACTGCCTGTGATCAGATGTGTCAACTGCCTTAATTAAGCAGGGCAAGACAATGTAGTTGCTAATATCAAGCAGAATAAAACAATTAAGATCCCACTGAATCTGTCTTGGTTGGCTTCAATGTCTGAAGTTTGTAAATATGTATGATTAGAAGTAATTCCAAAAGGATTGAAGACATTAATTGGCAACAGCTGGTATACTAAGGAACTCAAGTGGAATATGGTTTTGATGTTTAAAGATTGTCAGTATGTCTAAGCATGATTTACCCCATCGCTAAAATGCCAAAATCTATGCAACCAAAATATCACATAAAATTAAGTGTTGAATAGAACTGTGAATTTCATTGGTTGGAATCAAGTTCAAAGGATATGAATATGCCTTCTGTCCTTCCCATAACGCTGATTTTAAAATCTGCTACACTGGAAAGAATGATGGGCTGTGTTTGATGGGTTTGTATCATCAACCTCCCCAGTGACCTCAGGTGTCCCACATCCAACAGTATTGGTGCCTCTCCTATTCCTAGTATATATCAATGACCTGCCATCAAGTGTTTCCTCCACAATTAGACTCTTCATCGACGATTGTCCACTTTATAGTGTGACTAATTCCCAACGAGATGCAGTGTTACTATAAGACCTCAACAAGTTACAGGAGTGAGAGAGAAAATGGCAAATGAATTTCAACCCGTCCAAGTGCGAACACATACCCAAAACCAACAAGCGAAAGTTAATTAACACCTCTTATTCTATCCATGAGCAAACCTTGAACGAGATCAACAGAGCCAAGTACCTCGGTGTCATCTTGGACAGCAAACTATCTTGGAACTCTCACAAAGACTCCATAACCAAAAAAACAATCAGACGACATCTTTTCTGCAAAGAAACCAGTCATCCTGCCTAAAACACATCAGGGCTTGCTGCTACAAGATGCTCGTATGACCACAGCTCAAATAAGCTTCTACAGTATAGGACCCACAATCCAAAACCAATGCAGCCCAACTAGAAATAATCCAAAAGTGGGCAGCAAGATTTTGTCACAGTGACTACCAAAGAACCAGTAGCATCATAATCATGCTGAAAGACCTTCAGTGGGTAGACCTGAGAACCTGATGATAACAGAACAAGGTCATCATGATGTACCAAATCATTAACCAGTTGGCTGAAATACAAACAACTTGGCACTTGATCCCTGTAAAAGCATCAATGAGAGGCCATGCCAACAGATATAGGGTACCATACTGTTCCGTGGACGCATATAAGAACTCCTTCTTCCCCACAGGCATTTGTCTTTGGAACTGCTTGCCAGTGACAGTCATTACAGCGCCTTCCATTAATACCTTTAAGGTCCACAGCGGCACTGCATATCTCATGTCTTAGCATGTACACCATGTGTTATTTTATCCTGTTTTTAACTTGTACAAACAGCCTTCCTTCACATATGTACATAGTTCATTATAGTGCAACTATATCTGTATATAGGCCAAGCACTTGATTGGAAGAAGAAGAATGACACTGTATGTCATGCTTAAATCACATCTCACAAAATAATACGGCAAAAAATATGCCACCACTGAAATCCATGTTTGCTGAATCTGCATTAAATAGGAATAAAAATATACATGCCAAGACACTGTTTGCCAACTTTATCGCCAAACATAATCTACCATTTATGGTAGCAGATCATTTTTCAGATCTAGTCAAATAATGTTCCTTGACTCGAAAATCACACAAAACATATCATACAAACAGATGAATACTCCGAGTGACCCAAGCTTTGGGTCCTCATTGGGATAAGAATTCAAAGACATGTGCCACAATGAAATGTTCATCATTCTCAGTGAAAATCCTCCGTCTTTTGAAATCAAAACTCCTGCCCAAAGTTTGCAAATCTCACAATTCTGACATCCGTTCAGTCACATATATGGTATCTACTCATAAAGGCTAAATCTGGACCCATCTCAAATTTTCAACTGGTAATTTTGAAGTGCAAATGATCATCATGAAGACCAATTCTGGAAATAATGTTTCTTCCTTAATACATACCCAATCATAAGATATTCAGAAAACAATTACTATTTGACAATGCTAAACATCTTTTAGCTTGAGAGGGATGGATTTCCAAGGCAATGGAGGTTCCCCAAATGTATTGTGATTTAGTAGTGTATTTGAATAAGAAAAAAAAATTCTTTTTCAAAGTAATGTTATTATTTATTTAATGATGGTAATTAATGTTTATATACACCTCTCCCCGCACACATCGGTGTCCAAAAACACAGACCGCACTAGAAGCAAGGGTGCGAGTTACCGAGGGACCTCCAAAAAACCTGCCAGACATCCAGAAAACCACGTGGTTGGGGTTGGGGGGAAGGGGAACTGGGCTGTTTAATGGCTGAATCCTCGTTTTATAATCGAGTCGAGAAATATCGTCAATAAAGCACTTTTTCTAATGAAGTTGTTCGTTATTATCTATATATCACATTTATTGTCAAAATGTCCAACATCTGAAAGATCGATAACATGATTGCAACTGGTTTCAACAACCAAACACGGTATGCGAGAACATTTGTGTATTACATCACGGCTTTTTGTTTTGTTGATTAGCCTGGTTCCCGGAGTGTTGTATAACAATATTTCACAAAACTAGGAGTCTACGGAGCAGGGAACCAGACTAACTGTTGATACACTACCAAACAAGATTCGTTTTTATCAAAAACATGTAACATTTATTTCGTCAGACAATCGTCTATGTCAAAACTCAAGTTTTGTATTTTTCAATTAGTAAAATATTCATGCCGTGATTTCATTGCAAACGTAATAGTGAAACTTCTTATCATGCTTGAGGATATCTCTACATGCGAATTCAAGAATTCTCTGAAACTCATTTTTCCCACAACGGTCCGTATCTGTGAAACAAAGCTCATTATTTTACGAAGTACTCATTTCGCTTGGCTGCATTGCTATCTTTAATCACATTTATGATTGAGTAGGTAATTTTTAAGATAGTTTAATTAGATGTGTACACAATAAAATGCATCACAGTGTTCGACTGATCAAATGAAGTGAGTTACCTGACATACAACCAGTGCAGCTGGTTCTTAAGCATGTAGGATTTGTATGCCTTTTGACTTTTTTTTCAATTCCACCTGCTTTATTTGATTCAGAAGACGTAATTACTGTGATAATAGAAAAGGAGGCCCTCTTTTTATTTAGTGCAACAATACAACAGATATTTTCGCTAGTCTGATATCAAAATACGGTGGGCACTTAATTAGGTTCTCAGCGAAATGCTCGTGGACATAGCTGTTACAGTAGATTGACACATTTTACGTTTGATTACAAGAGGACACATTGCATTTATGATGATTACACTTAAAAGGAACTAAACGATAGAACTAGAACACAAATTTCAATTGATAAATAAATTTATTTAATTGGCATTTATTTATTAAAGTACTGCCTCCACTTGGTGTAAGTAACATTTTCATTGATCGAAATGTCCTTGAATATTGTTAATTATGGTTTACTAAGAATGTCGTTTGAAAAGAAAATGTAACAAATTATATGACTTCTTATTAAAAGTCGTTATTTCATAATGTTGATTAAATTTCCAGGTCCTATCTACCGTTTTGATGATAAAACGAGCGGTATATCAAGTTTCCGTTACCAATTTCGATCGCGATTTTCCTCAGGTTCAACTAATAGGGATCAATATTTTGGTATTTTCTGGTTTAAAAATTGGGATCCACGCCTGACCCCACGTTATAAATGAGTTCACGAGTTATCAGGGCACGAGTTATCGAGGGAGTGGTGTATATGGTACAGTAATGCCAGGTGTATACTAATGTAAGTTTCTTTGGTGGGAATGGAGATGTTATTTTGCTTGCAGAGAAAATTACACAGCATTCACAGTGATCATTCTTGGGATTGAAACTAATTGCTGACAATGTTATTGTTGCAGTATATTTTTTGCCATTGTTATTAGGAGAAATGAAAATCAACAGACATAATGTAATAATTAGGAGTAATAATTGGGGAGATATTATGAAATTGAGAGGTAGGTTTGGAATGACCCTAAAAATCGCTTTTTACTTCTGGTGTGAGAGTTGACAGGTTTGAATCAGTTCCATGGTCCATACAGCCTCAGAGAGTTCTTCAAGAACATTTCCAGGACTTTCAAACATTGTCACGGAATATTCTTTCTTATGGAAATTGAACTTTCTTGATATGTTACTTTGTTTATCACTGCTTTAATCGAGAAAAGATACAGAAGAAAAAAAATCAACTAATTAGTACATCAGCAAAGATTTACTCCATCTGGTAACTATAGTAACTACCTATGCTGTATATCATCCATTCAATTTCAAACAAAATCCATGGCCTCCATTTTTTATGGTGGAAAATCTGACATAGTTACTTTAAATAGCAGATACAACTATATTTCCAATAACTACCACATGATGTGATGTAATATTCATTGACCTCAATGCCATCAGTTTTTAATCAGGGGTTTTCACGGAAGGTGACACTACATAAACCAACTCAAAATGGCCAATGTTTATTGCAGGCATTAAAATGCACTTCTATGCAGATGGTGTACTGGCATCCAAATGCACCTGTATGCAAATCAGGCAAAGGTGCTGAAAGGCACTTCTAATGGAATGTGGTAGAGGCAACCAAAAGCACTTATACAAAGTAAAGGTTTGAGCATTTTTTAAAAATCTTTTTAAAGGTTTCCCTATTTTAGTAACAGTAGTCACTTTTAAAGTGGATCAGCATCTGATACATAGACTTAAAAAATATCTGTGCCATGATGCTTTTTGTCAAATTTGGTCAAATTCTGCTGAGCATTTTTTTGCAAGAAAATCATTTAAAATTTTTCTTTTTTTAGTAAAAGCATTTGATGGAAGATCGGCATTATTTTAAAAAAATAATAAAAATGAAAGCCATATATACCAGAATGCTGTCAAATTTGGACAAAGTGTGTTTAGCAGTTTCTGAGAAAAAGCTATTTAATGGATTTTCTAATTTTAGTAATGACAACCATATCAGATGCCATCACCGCATGATTTAAACAAATGTGAAAAGTGCAAGAATTAAGCAGTTTTTAAAAAAAGACTCATTTACAGGTTTCACTATTTTTATTAATAGCAGCCACTTTTTCAGTGGATTGGCATGATTTAGATAAACTTAAAAAACATCTGTGCCATGACGCTTATTGTCAAACTTGGTCAAATTCTGCTAAAACTCTATTTTTGAGTGGAAATCCTTTAAAGGATTTTCTATTTTTAGTAACACATGCAATATATGATGATGGGCATTATTTGTATAAAATAAACAACAAATGAAAGCCATATATACCAGAATGTTTTCTCTCAAAATTGGTCCAATTTTGTTTAGCAGTTTATTTAGTAAAAAGCTATTCAGCAGATTTTCTAATTTTAGCAATGACATTGATATCTAATTGCATATTGGCATCATATAAAACAAATGTGAAACAGATTCATGCCAGGATGCTTTCTGTCAAAATTGGTCAAATGTTTTAGAGCAATTTTAAGGAAAAAGTTTTTAAAAGGCTTTCTGTATTTAGTAACGATATTTTAGAAGATGCTGGAATTAGCAATTGTGAACAGACAAAGTATGACAGACAACAATGTACAACAGATGAAGGACCATACTGTAAGCATGACAGACAGCGATGTACAACAGACGAAAGACCATACTGTAAGCATGACAGACAGCAATGTACAACAAAGGACCAACTATAAGCATGACAGACAGCAATGTACAAAAGACGAAGAACTATACTGTAAGCATGACAGACAGCAATGTACAAAAGACGAAGAACTATACTGTAAGCATGACAGACAGCAATGTACAAAAGATGAAGGACAATACTGTAAGCATGACAGAAAACAATGTACAATAGACGAAGGACCATACTGTAAGCATGACAGACAGCAATGTACAACAAAGGACCATACTGTAAGCATGACAGACAGCAATGTACAACAGACGAAGGACTATATTATACATGACAGACAGCAATGTACAAAAGATGAAGAACCATACTGTAAGCATGACAGACAGCAATGTATAAAAGACAAAGGACAATACTGTAAGCATGACAGACAACAATGTACAACAAATGAAGGACCATACTGTAAGCATGACAGACAGCAATGTACGACAAATGAAGGACCATACTGTAAGCATGACAGACAACAATGTGTGTACAACAGAAAAAGAACCATACTGTAAGCATGACAGACAACTATGTACAACAGATGAAGGACCATACCGTAAGCATGACAGACAGCAATGTACAACAGACAAAGGACCATACTGTAAGCATGACAGGAAACAATGTACAACAGAAAAAGGACCGCACTATAAGCATGACAAACAAAAATAATCTCACCTATGCGAGTTAAAAAACCTTTTTTTTTTTAAAATGCAAGATTAATTTAGCATTCAGTTATTCTTATGCTGTTGATGTTATGACTAGACAGTAGCATGAACTGGATTATGTCAACATTTGCTTTGAAAATAAAATCAAATGATATCATTTGATGCAAGCAATTAGCATGAAGAATCAATATTTACCAAATTCTACCATAAGTGATATATGCTGGCTGGTTGAGACTACAATGAATCACTTATATTAATAAGGGAGATAACCTACAAAGGAAGCCCAAGCATTCGACAGACAACAGCAGCATCGGAGGCACTCCAGTGGTCATCGCAGACAGTACCCCATTGACCATTGTACTGAATCTCCACTCTCCCCTGTAGACTGTTTGGACCCCCAGCCAGACGAATTTGTATATTAGGTAGATTATCTGAAATAAAAAACCAGAACAACTGCAATGATTCACTATCACTAATCCCCCTGCTTTTTATTTCATATTCCTGAGCTACCTCCACAGATTCACCCCACCCCCTGACAGTGACCCAGGGGCCATAATGCAACCATCTGTAAAATGTATGATGCACCTTCAAGTTATGATTGTATATACAGTGTGGCCAACTTTATTCATTTAACCAACTATCACATTTATAAGGCAAAATATAATTAAAATGGGTTTTTTCCTTATATAAAAATACAAGTTTAACCAACAGTCTTAATTTTCCAACCTTCACATCTCTTTTTGATACAAATGCTTGAAAACTACATGTTCCTCATTAATTAATCTGACATCAATTCATTAATCCAACATTATTTTATCTTCTGCCTAATTTCCATCTAATATGACATTGGGCATGTTGATATATTATAATTTTTTAGCTTTACAAAAGTGTTCAGGATCAAGACCCTCAGGAATCTTGGCATCAGTTTTTCATAATCTAGAAAGCCTATGCAGAATGGATAACACATTTGTTCAAAGTATCAATCTTCTAAACAATCATATTGCATCTTTGTATGAACCTATACATGTCAACACAAAATCAGTATTAGTTCAGATGCAATGAGAAAAAATGGCGTATTTTCCAGAACCCTGGATTCCTTCATTTTTGGCCAGAAACAATAACTGTAAACATTAGTTTTCCTCACGAATTAGGCATCTTCCTTTACCCTTCATCTCTGCCAACATTTTTTTACCATTTGCAGTCTAATAAAGTTTTCTAAACACCGAGAAAGTAAATAATATGTACGAATCTATCTTTTTGGTGACAAAATACTTTACTTCCTATCACGTCCATATAAAAAGAACCTGTTTAAAATTCTATCCCTAAAAATTAAAATGCCTAGAATTTCATCAGAATATTTTGCAATATAGAATTTTCACTAAAATTGTTCTTCAAACTTCTGCAAAATCAAGAATTGCAGGCATCTCTTGCATTACCAGCAATATATCAGTATTACCAGTGACATATCAGTATTAATTATCAGTTATATATTACAAATACCAGTGGCATATTAGTATTATCAGTGACATATTAGAAATACCAGTTACATATTAGTATTATCAGTGACATATTAAAAATACCAGTGAAATATTAATATTATCAGTGTCATATCAGTATTTTCAGTGACATACTAGTATTATCAGTGACATATTAAAAATACTGGTGAAATATTAGTATTATCAATGTCAAATCAGTATTTTCAGTGACATACTAGTATTAGCAGTGACATTATAAAAATACCAGTGAAATATTAGTATTAAGAGTGTCATATCAGTACTATCAGTGACATATCAGTATTATCAGTGACATATTAGTATTATCAGTGACATATTAGTATTATCAGTGACATATCAGATTTATCAGTGCTACATTATATGCTAGAGTTTATATCTGGCAACAAAGACAATAAATTCTCTTCTGTTTGAAAACACTTAAATGTTAGAGAATAAGTGTTGCAAAGTAAAATGAATAAGAATATTTTCATTTCCTTTTAAGTGTAAAAATATGAATGGTCTAACCAAACACAGATATGATCGACAGAAAAAGATTTACATGCCAGATTAGCTGTTTTCATGGCACATGAAACAGTAAGCACTACCTGTTAAACACTGTACTGCTACATCTTCACTGTGACCGCAGTTGTTAACACCCCAGGGTTTGTGAACACACTGCTGAATATTGGTCTCATTTCCCATACACTCCAAATCATCCAACCAAATTGGTCCTGTCCCACCTGCATAACTTGTTCCTTGCAGCACATGACCTCCTCTGTAAATGTAAAAAACGAAATGTTTTTCCCCAAGTAACTGTGATAAATGTGTAAATCTATTAGAGTCAAAGTGACCTAATTTTTCTAACTGATAGCCAAGTAACTGTGATGAATGTGCAAATCTATTAGAGTCAAAGTGACCTAATTTTTCTAACTGACAGCCAAGTAACTGTGATGAATGTGTAAATCTATTAGAGTCAAAGTGACCTAATTTTTATAACTGATAGCCAAACACTGGATTCAGTTCTATTCATTGGCTACCAATTTGTTCGTGGATTTAGTTGAAAAATGCAACATAATAAAGCACCCAATAAAACATTTTAGGTATTTATGTTCTGTCTTCACCACATAAGTAAATTAAAGTATAAATAAAAATATAGCAAATTTTTTTTTGCAAAACCAGGAAAAATTATTGCCATGAAAATAGATGAATTCACAAAAATGTTACTTTTGATTTGCATGACTCTGCCATTACCACCCATTGCCATGATGACTAACAGTTATCAGATATTGACTAATAAAATAATTTACAACACAAAAATAACTATTTCATGTTATTCAAAGGTCATGCAGCTTGCAATATATACTCTGGAAAGATTCTGAACCACCAAACTTTACTGTTTGCAAAATCTTCCATGTCAGAGTAAATGTTTTCTTGCTACAAACTATGTATGATCAGTAACCATACAATACTATGCCCAACTGTACACAGGATAGATCCAGGATTAGGGCACAATCCACACCCAACTGTACACATGATAGATCCCACACCAGCTGTATACATGATACATCCTGGGTTAAGGTTAGGGTATGATCTACACCCAAATGTACATATGATAGATCCCACACCAGCTGTACTCATGATACATCCTGGGTTAGGGTTAGGGTATGATCTACACACAATTGTACACAGGAGAGATCCAGAGTTATGATTAAAGTACAATTCACAACCAACTGTATACAGCATACATCCATGGTTAGGATTAGGGTACAATCCACAACCAACTATACACAGTATACATCCATGGTTAGGATTAGGATACAATCCACAACCAACTGTATACAGCATACATCCATGGTTATGATTAGGGTACAATCCATAACAACTGTACACAATATACATCCACAGTTAGGATTAGGGTACAATCCATAACTGTACACAGCATAGATCAAGAGTTAGGGTACAATTTACAACCAACTATACTCATGATAGATCCAGGGTTAGGGTATAATCCACACCCAACTGTATATTGGATATATCTAGGGTTAGGTACAATCCAAACCCAACTGTATACAGGACAGATCCAGTGTTAGGATACAATCAACACAAACTGTACATGGCATAGATCCAGTGTTAGGATACAATCCACACAAACTGTACACAGCATAGATCCAGTGTTAGGATACAATCCACACAAACTGTACACAGCATAGATCCAGTGTTAGGATACAATCCACACAAACTGTACACAGCATAGATCCAGTGTTAGGATACAATCCACACAAACTGTACACAGCATAGATCCAGTGTTAGGATACAATCCACACAAACTGTACACAGCATAGATCCAGTGTTAGGATACAATCCACACAAACTGTACACAGCATAGATCCAGTGTTAGGATACAATCCACACAAACTGTACACAGCATAGATCCAGTGTTAGGATTCAATCCACACAAACTGTAGACAGCATAGATCCAGTGTTAGGATATAATCCACACAAACTGTAGACAGCATAGATCCCGATAAGCCATGACATAATCAGCTGGCAGAAGGTCAGGCTGTATGCTGGCAGAAGGTCAGGCTGTATGTTGGTATAAGGTCCAGTTGTATGATGGCAGAAGGCCAGGCTGTATGCTGTATGAAGGCAATGCTGTAAACTGGTAGAATGTTAGTCTATATGTTGGTGGAAGGTCAGGCTGTGTGCTGGTATTATTCTAGCTGCATGCTGGTAGAAAGTCAGGATGTATGCTAGCAGAAGGCCATGCTGTATGTTGGTAGAAGGTCAGGCTGAATGCTGGTAGAAGGTCCAGCTGTATGCTAGTTGATAGTCAGGCTGTATGCTGGCAGAAGGCCATGTTGTATGCTGGTAGAAGGTCAGGCTGTATGCTGTTAATTCTGCTTCTGATTGCAAACAGTGTGAACCCAAATCTCCTAACAGATGAACTATGCCATGTCAAAGAACAGGGTTTACAAGCAAACAGCATAAACCCAGATCTCCTAAAAGATGAACTATGCAATGAGCATGGTTTATAATATTTGCAGTCTATCAGTAATACACACAATCAGAGGTTAGAACCTGCCATGATATTTTACCTTTACCTATAAGTAATGATAGGTTTCTTCTAAGATAATTTATGAACATTATCTATGGGTAATTATAGTTTTTTTACCAAGGATGATTTATAAATATTCTCAAGGTAATTGCAGTTTATCACCAAGGATGATTTATGAGCATTACACACATGTAATTATAGGCTATACCTATGAATGAATTATTATTACCATTATACATGGGTAAATACAGGCTATAATCTAGGATGATTTATGACCACTACACATGGGTAATTACTGCAATGACTGTGTTTATCACCTAGGATAATTTATGAACACATGACATGGGTAATCATAACTCATGACCTAGGATGGTTTATGAATATTACACATTGGCAACTATAGGTTATTATCTGGGATGGTTTATAAGCACTACACACTGGTAACTATAGGATATTATCTGGGACGGTTTATGAGCATTACACACTGGTAACTATAGGATATTATCTGGGATGGTTTATGAGCATTACACACTGGTAACTATAACTTATTATCTGGGATGGTTTATGAGCACTACATGCAATAATTATAGGTTATTATCTTGGATGGTTTATGAGCACTACATGCAGGCAGAGTGTGAAATTGCCACTGGTCTAATGCCAGCAAATTTCACAGCAGACTCAGTAAACTGAATCTACAAATTTAATATTTTTATGATATTAAAAGAAATATCAGAAATACTGAGAAATAAATAACACTGAATTGTTTCTGATGACTACCTGCGAATCAGTTGATATGAGAAGATAAATAACTCATGTTTAATCTGTGTACACTAGATCCTTGTAACTCCAATTAAAGACTCTTCTGCAGACACAAACTACTTCCGATTGCTAATGTCAACATATGGAGGTATCTGAATGCCAGAGGCAAAAGAAATCAAATACAGCCAAGGAAAAGGAACTATTCTAAAGGAATACAACACCATCAAATGAAAAACAATTGTCAGGTTACAGAATTAGTTTGGAACATGGAAACAGGATACATGCTAAAGCTAAGAAAATGCTGTTATAGTTTGTTCATCTCAGCATCATGAATGATATCCTAGACTGCAGCTCGGTGGATTTTCACATGAGCCTCTCATAGTGTAGCAAAAGTTACCAAATTCACTTCATGCACAACACCATTTGTATCAACATACAGAGCAATAGTTCAATAAATGCAGAAAAAAGTATGGTCTATGTACATGTAATAAGCCATGTTGGCCCAGAATTTACAGAAGAGTTCATTTTTTATACAGGATTAAGCAGTTATGGGAGACATTGTGTACCACAGACATGATCTACTCATTGGAGGAATTTATCACAAACATACATCAAGTAAAAATGTAAATTAATTTAAAGAAACCTAGACGATGTTTGAATTAAAATATACCTACTTTTCAAGACGATGTAAAAAGTCCCTAAGCTATAGATATGGATGCATTTAATCCAGTTCCAGTGATCCACTGCTGTAACTCCTATTTCTGCAGACCTAATTTCATGAGCAGAATTGTACAAAACTCATCTTTGGAGGCTGAGACAAGTTCTAATGCTGTCATTGACAATGAGTCGATGGATAAGGATCCTAATTCTTATTCCGACTATAATTCAGACTGATCATCAATGGTTTAATTATGATGCTCAGCCTCTAGATGAGTTATGCATGGATCTGGATCAGCAGGACGGTAACCATCACTGTCCTGGTCAGTAAACAGTTGCCATGTTCTGCTGAATTTAATAAAATTTAATAAATCTGACATATGATATAAATATCTCATTTTATATTTTCTTGATGTTCCATGTTTCAATATTTAAATATCTAAGGGTTTACAATCATGTCTATCTGCATTTAACACTGAGTCATTTACTACAGTTTGTCTTCTTGTGTGATGAAACGTAGGACCAGTTGGTTATGAACAGGACCAGTAGTATTTTCATTTTACTGGTCCTGTGGGCTTGCAGGATTTTTTGACGAGTTTCGCAAATTGTATGCAGATAATTGTAGGTGATTGTCTATGACAATTTATGAGCATTACACATGGGTGAATTATAGGTTATTACCTAGGATGATTTATGACAGTTACATACAGGTAATTAATGAAGATGATTTACAAGCATTACATATCAGTAATTACTGGTTATTGCCTGGGATGATTTTGGAACCTTTCACATGGATAATTACACATTGTTACCTAGGATGATTTAGCATTACATATGGATAATTACAGGTTGTTACCTAGGGTGATTTAGCATGACAGATGGATAATTACAGGTTATTACCTAGGATGATTTAGAATTACACATGGATAATTACAGGTTGTTACCTAGGATGATTTAGCATTACACATGGATAATTACAGGTTGTTACCTAGGATGATTTAGCATTACACATGGATAATTACAGCTTGTTACCTAGGATGATTTAGCATCCTGCAGATGACTGTGGCCTCCCTATCATCAAACCCATCATCACAGATTGTTCCCCATCGGTTTAAGACATTGATTTCCACTCGGCCCTGGAAAGTATCCAATCCTCCGGTCAATCTCACAACCACATTTTGAACCCCTCCAGCTGAAAAAATAGATTAGAATTCTAACTGATCCCCTAAGAACTTGAAATAGAATGTATGCAATACATCAAACTTCATTATACTACACTATACTACACATTAAATGCAATTGAATACAAGACAATACAGAATAAAATAATACAACACATTATTACACTGACTGACTTAAGTTATTTGTGACAATTCATTGTACTATGCTGTCATGATGACAATGACTTGCATGTGACATTATGACCTATTTTGCGGCATCATGCAGCCAAATTTCTTTTTGATTATTGTAAAACAAGTTTAATTCCAATGTTTTTGCACAACATCATTTAAAGGAGCAAGCAATTATAGACCTCCATTTCAGTGTTTTGCACATCATTTAATGAAGCAATTATAGACCTTCATTTACTGAAACAGTTATGGACCTTCACTTCAGTGAATTATGAAATTTTACAAACCAGTAGCCCATTGCTTTGATCTCCACTTTATGGTAATCCATGTGAGTTTTACTGCTTTATAAAATTCACGTTCATCAAAAGAAAGGTTAATAATTGCATATCTATTCTGACTTGTTTTTGATTTTACATCATCAGCTAACCAAATGCATTCCATGTATTTCATATTCATTACAGTAATCATATTCAATGCATTCTATGTATTACAGTATTTCATATCTATTACATTCTCAGGCATCAGCATGATACTACATTTTGCATCATAAGATTATGTTAGGAACAAAATTATAAAATGTAGTACAAAATGTTTCTGCAAAATATCTAAGAAACTGATGGCAAGTTGGCACATCCAAAAGAAAATGGAGAATGCTGATGCTAGATGACAAAGCCAAGGTTATTATGGGATAGGAGCTACAAAGAGCCCAAGACATGAGTTCACCTGTAAGGAACTTACTGGTAGTCAAGTTTGAACCCATGAGAGACTAGACTTGGGAATGGGACCTACTCAGATCACAGCTGGACAGTAGATCTGAAAGGTCTTTATCAGTGCCTATATCTGCTTATCCTTGGTGTTTGGTATCATAGTAGATAGCCTTGGCTGGGGCTGCTTTTCTTTCTCCTCAGACAGCGAGAGAAAATATTTAGTTAACTGTGGGATCAAAGCATATAAAGGTGATACATTGTCCTGCACCAGGCTGCAAAGTTCCAGAATTTCCTTCATAGTCCTTCAAAGTGGAACTTCTAGTTCATGCACTTCTCACCACAACTGAAGATTTTAACTTTCTCCATTTAGGGTCTTCCTGATCAAGGTCATGTGTGAAGATTAAGTCTTTTGGGGTAGGGATGAAAGACTAACATTCTGGGATGTTTGAGTAAACTTGGAAATGCTGTTATTTCCTGAAAATGTCTATCATGCAATTTAGCTGATCAAGGATTTGAACCCTCTCAGATCCTGCAATTTAGCTGATGCAGGATCTGTCCCATCTCGAATCAGCAATCAGAACTATTTTGCAATTCTGATCCCTTATCTTCTGAATTAGTGCCCCTCCTAGCTGATTGACAAAGATTCCATAACCCAAAGGTGTGTAATTTGGAATTGCATGTGGTGGCAAATAAGCTGATCACCAGACAGCCACAATGGGCACATGTACAATGGCACAATGATCAGTGAAGGAACCATTTAAAAATAAATTGAAACAAAGGAAAACTGTGAAAAATTCAACATTTCGGAGATGAAGACCATTTCGTTTGCAGCAGATTTTCTTGCAACAGCTGCCTTAGACTGTGGTGAAGCAAGGTAACAGATGGGCAACCCAACCATGTGGACTGGCATTTGTAAATAAGAGCAAGCAGCTTGCTTATGTCTTCTATAAATATCATACCAACCATGTGCTTCTGGATCATGTCTTCCAGATATGCTTCTGCTGGTAGAGATGAGTATAACTGAAACTAAGCGATGATATTGTTGATGACCTTGATGGATACTGAACCTAACAATGCACACGAAACAGAAAAATTATTATCCAGAAACCAAACCATGAGGAATTTGCAGGACCAGATATGGACAGAAATGTTAAGTACTGGAAAGGTCATAACTGACTACATATTTGTTCTCTTCACATCAAATCACCCAGGCTATTTCCACTTTGAATTTGAGTGTAGCTATTAATTTGCTGAGCTGACTATCACAGATAGCAGCATGCCATTTGCTTTCAACATCAGGAACAGATGGGAGTATAAGCCTGGGCAGGCCGATTTGCCGATAATGTCCACCACCCATGTAAGGTGAGAATTTCCTTCCCAAGAGTACCTTCTAGAGATCAGCTGGAAGATTTGTTATTGAAGGAAAAAGTGAAAGTTGACGGAATATTCAGCCCCTTTGAAACCACATAAACCACCCAATTTTTAACCACAAAAGACCATGCAAGATTTCCAAAAATGGAGAACTCTCATACCTACTGAAAGATTTATGGAACAAATCAATAATGTTTACATTGAAGCTTGGACTAGGAGAACCAGAATTTCTTCTCTTCTTTGCTGGTAAGGTGGTTGCCAACAAAACTGCTACTAATTGTTGTCATCAAAACTGCTACTTGGAGAGAAAGTATTGCTGCTGATTGGAGTTTGCTTCTCCTTTTAGCAATGACCACCCCAAAGCTGTGACTTAATTTGGCAATGATCATCCCAAAGCTGTGACTAGAATTGGCAATGATCATGCCAGAGCTATGACTAGAAATGTCAATGATCATTCAAAGCTGTGACTAGAATTGGCAATGCTCATCCCAAAGCTGTGATTAGAAATGGCAAAGATCATTCCAATGCTGTGACTAGAATTGGAAATGATCAATCCAAAGTTGTCACTAGAAATGGCAAAGATCATCCCAAAGCTGTGACTAGAAATGGCAATGATCATCCCAAAGCTTTGACTAGAAATGTCAATGATCATCCCAGAGCTGTGACTAGAATCAGCAATGATCATCCCAAAGCTGTGATTAGAATTGGCAATGATCATCCCAAAACTGTGATTAGAATCAGCAATGATCATCCCAGAGCTGTGACTAGAAATAGCAATGATCATCCCAAAGCTGTGACTAGAATCAGCAATGATCATCCCAGAGCTGTGACTAGAATCAGCAATGATCATCCCAAAGCTGTGATCAAAATCAGCAATGATCATCCCAAAGCTGAAATTAGAATCGGCAATGATCGTCCCAAAGCTGTGATTAGAGTTGCAACTGCCAAAAGCATGGCATCCAGAATAGCGAGTAGCAAGTGAAGTTCTGTGCAGCTTACTTTCTCACATCCTCCATATGGCCTCCAAACCATAGAAAAGAGTCAAACAGAACTGATGATGGCGCTACCATATGGTGTCATCAGTGATTTTGATAGAAAAAAGGTATCCCCCATTCTGATCAGATTGCAAGACACTGCAAGGGCATTACCGCTGTGTATCAGTTTAGCTATTCAAAAAGCACTAACTCTGAAGAATGTTCATATTTCATTTCTCTGTTAGTATAAAAATGGACAATAATGTCCAGAAGCAATGACATTGCTGCTACATTTCTAACCAGTTCTGATGTTACTTAAAATACCTGATGATCAATTTTATGAGAGGAGGTTATATTAACTTCTGCAATACCTGTGTTTCAATATCTTTGCTGCAGTGACTTTGTCAACAATCAATACATCAGTAGCCACCTAACAGAAATTGATTTTGCTAAGTGGCTACTGCTTTGTTGGAAGTAATTTTTATGGCATCCTCCCCTAGGTACTATTTTCAATATTTATATGGCATATTGCTAGAAAATATGAAGATTATTTACGGAGTACTGATCGGATGGGGGGGTGGGTGTAGTGTGAGTTAAAATCCTAGAGTAAATATGATTACATTATGTATTTGAAAGAGAAGATAATTTTCAGTTGCAATCTGATCATTTTACTTGCAACTCAGAGCACTGGAAAGTGAACATAAATATAAGATTGACAGAGAAATTTCATTCAGGAAATTCGTAACAGCCATTTCTAACAAAACACAATTTGGAAGATGACTTCAATAAAAAAAAAAAATTATAGTCACAAAGTACTCACAATTTGGTATGCACATCACACCAGCATCTTCTGTGTGGGCACAGTTACTCTGACCCCAGGGTTTGTGAGCACATGCTCCTAGACCTGCCTCCCCTCCCTGGCATTTCACATCATCCAGCCAAATATTACCACTTCCTGCTCCATAGTAACCATTTCCAAGTGGAATTGCAACTACACTGTTTCAAAACAAAAGAAGAAATACTGTAAATAGTACCTTACATACTTACCCAATATTTAATTTTACCATATATTTTGTGCTGAAACCATTTCTCTTTCAGTTACCATGACCTTGACCTTTCACCCGTTGACCCCAAAATCAACAGACTTCATCCATACCTGAAGTGCAAGACATCCACAATGTTTCTTCCAAGTTTGTAAAACTATTATTGTGGGGAAGCAACTTTTCTTCTTTCAGTGACTGTAACATCTAATCTTTTCACCACCCTCACTCCTATCAAGTGGCTTCTTTCTTACCCCAAGTACCAAGCAATGCACAAAGTTTGGTCATTGTATGTGATGTATAGCTAATTTTGTTCTGCAGAAACTGTTCTTATTCTTTCTATCACAGTAACCTTCACCTTTGAGCTTTATATTCCAATAGGCTTGTTCTCTACCCAGAGTGAAGCCATCAATATGATAAATGTAGTGTCAAGAATCCATATTTCTTTCTTAAAAGTAACCTTGACCTTGACCTTCAAAGTCCAAAATCAGTAGAGTTCTTCGTTACTCAAAGTGCAAGCCATCTATCCACAAAGTTTAGTAGCTGCAGATGGTGCAGAACTAGAGCTATTGTGCGGAAACTATATTTCTTATTCAGTTAGCGGCCTTGACCTTTGGTCTTTTTAATTTGTAATTAATAGGTTTCCTCCTTATACCATGTGCATTCACAAAGTCTGGTTATTGTAGATATTGGAGAACTAGAATTATTGTGCAGGACCCTTTTTCTTCAAGTCACAGTGATCTTGACCTTTGAACTTTTGACCCTGATATCAATAAGATTCTTTCTCACCCCCAAGCGCAAGCCACCCACAAAGTTTGGTCACTGTAGATGGTGGAGAATACATGCAAAAATCAAAATCAAAATTGGTAAAACATGTCGAGTGCATATAAAAACTATATAAATTTATCACTGGATAATTAATCAGCAAAATATTTTTGATGAAAATGACAATAAACACAGTAAAAACAGAAGATCTCCAAGATTAAATAATGTGTAGGAATTATTTCTTTACAGGAATTTGTTTTGTATATCTATACAGTGTATTTAACTTTTTTCCATGATTGTAGATTGTAATGATCATTTGTAAACAAGATATTCCAGCAAGATTTTTCAAGATGGCCACCACAACAGCCATACTGGATGTCAGATCAGTGCCATTTTTACTTAGGACCAAACTTAAATCATAAGAAGTCCTTTTAATGAAAACAAATTTGTACATGACTATACATTCAAAAAGGAGCATTGATAACAACATTTTCAAGACAGCTATTATACTAGATCTTGAAGGGGCAACATTTTCATTCATTACCAACTAGACGTGTGTGTGTGTGTGTGTGTGTGTGTGTGTGTGTGTGTGTGTGTGTGTGTGTGTGTGTGTGTGTGTGTGTGTGTGTGTGTGTGTGTAAAGTTTCAAAGCAATTGTTCCAATTGTTTGCGTGATGATAAAACAAACCTGAGCTAGAAGACAGATGATTTACAACTGACAACAGGCCATTGTATGGGCTCTTATGGTGTATGACTGGTAGAACTCAAAATCAAACCCTGAAAGGCTACAGCCATGACAACATCCTGACCCTACCATACTATGTAATTTATCATGATCATTAGTATAGAAAAAATGTACAGGCTATTTTTCCACATACTTGCTGGACTGCAACTGCCGGCATACAACTGAGGCAGCCTTATCATCCCATTCATCATCACAGACTGTGCCCCACAGTCCTCCATGTTGGACCTCCACACGCCCCTCTAACCCACTAGAACCATTAACCAGTCTGACAGGAACCTGGGCATCTAGATCTGTGAATGAAATTTTGCTATTTAACACTCAACTTTGTTCAAGTCGCAATCACACAAGCAGGATCTCCACTTGAGTGCTGCTACTCTGTTAACCCTTGATGAGTACAGAGTTAAACTTGGAGAACTAAAATTCCTGGTTTAGACCCAGTAATCAATCAATGGCTGCTCGGTCTAATTTTTGGATTCAGTTTAATTTGCCAGCAGGGAGATAACAATGAAGAGAACAGCTACCCTTGTAAAACAAAAGTTCCAAATCAATTTGCCCAGTGTGACATGTCAATAGTAGAATCACTAAGTGGAAACCAAGGGAAATAACTAAGGAAAGTGTTCAATCTACAGGAGCTTGTGGATTAGATTGTCATGATCCATAGGCAAACATCAACCATACTGACTTCTTAAGTTCCATTGTTCAAAGATAAGACTTTGGGAAATATAAAACATGAGGAAATATAAAACATAAAGAAATATAAAACATAAGGCACAAGATTGCATTTAAGAAAGCAAAAACATCTACATATCATATCAAGGGCAATAGAACACTGTCAATTTGCAACATAGGATGTCAGATAAGAAAAAGATACTGAGGAATGACATTTTTAAAATAAATTCACCATATTATCTTCTGCTCTCATTTATGTTTTCTTTCTTTTCTCTTTTCTTACTTTCTTTCCTTTCTGTTTCCTTACTTTCTCCATATTTATTAGCATTTGGTACTATTGTACTACATTAAAATCACAGTTCACATTATCTGTATGTTACATTATACTCACTTGGTTGACAGTCAACTCCAGCATCTTCATTATGGCCACAATTGTTTTGACCCCAAGCGTTGTGACGACAGTTGACTATACTGGTTTCATTCCCATTACATGTTACATCATCTAACAAAATTGAACCAGACCCAGCACCAAAATAACCATCTGTCCTGGCTACAAATAAATTTCTGAAATGGGGAATAAGACAATTTTAAGCTATCAATTAAGTCTATTAAAAGAAAAATTTGGGAAATACTCATGGCATACTTCATAATTTCAAAATGAAAATATTAATATCAGCATAAGCTATAGCTGCAAATTATAATAATCAAATAGGTTTAAATCATTCTTATAAATTATAAATATCAAATAAAAGGTGCTGAAATCATTCTTATAAGGTATACATATCAAATATCAGGTGTCTAAATCATTCTAATAAGGTATAAGTCTCAAATATAAGGCATCTAAACAATTCTTATAAGGTGTACATTAGATGGATTTTTTTAAAGATACATGAAAAACTCTGAAATTGCAAATTTCCCTATAGGACAAACATCTCCAAAACAAAAATATGACAGAAAATGACAAATGTCATGAATTCATTTATATTTGTGATTTTGACCAAAAAAATGGCACTTTTGTTGGTACTTAAATCTATTGATTGGAGATGGGGTCCTAATGTTTGCACAGAAGGGTAATTATTTGTGGCTTATAGCAACCACATGTCCATGAACAGGGTATGAACATTACCAAGGTCTGAGGTCTGGGACTGTTCATTTTTCATGTCCATGAAAATGGTCTGAAAATGACCATGGTCTGAGATCTGGAGTTATTCATCTTTAAAAGCCACAAACTGGATCTGAAAATGTCCATGGTCTGACATGAGATCTGAGACTGTTCATTTTTCACATCAATTAACAGGATCTGAAAATGACCATGTTATGAGGTCTGGGACTGTTCATTTTTCACATCCATGAACAGGGTCTGAAAATGACCAAGGTATGAGGTCTGGGACTGTTCATTTTTGGCAGTGGACCTGTCAAGTATTACCAGCACTAGCCAATCAGACCTTTAAAATTTCTTAGTTTTTTTTATATAAATTGAATAAAATGTGTGGTTTAATCATTAGTACATCCAAAAAGTCATAAAAGTCTAATGATGCAAGCACAAGTTAACTGTTAAATAGTGAGAGACTGGTATTGTGGTATTGAAAGACATTATTGCAAAACATGGTGATCTCAGCCTCAGCTAAAACCAAGCATCAACTATAGTATGGGGTATAACAAAGTTCTGCATGTCAGACTTAGTTGTTTGAGCCATTTTTGACTTATGCAGACCTGGGCAGTGTATGGTTTCTGGTCCTGGGCAATATATAAAAAAAATAATAATATCAGGTCCTACATGAAAACTGGTATCCAGAAAAACTTATTGTGAATTACATCAAAATCGCTGGGGCCCTCATTCCATGAACTGGGAATTTTTCATCACCAAATGAGTATTTGGGGGAATATTTCTCACATTGCCTTTTTGTTTCTATCCTCTAAACTCACAGATTTTGTTGCATATTTGTGTTTAAATTGCTTTTTTAAACTTAAGAGGTAAATGTTTTAGAAGTTGCTGTGTTCTTGGTATGAAAAAACAACAGTTTTTCATAACAATTCCTAATACGAAACAAATTAAATTTTGGTTATTCATCGTACAATATACTATATTAAGAATGCATTATAAATATTCTGTTTGTTACTTACAAGTGCTATTGAAAAAAAAAAAAAAAAAAAAATCCCACTAAAAGTATATCTGTTAGGCCTATTTGGAAACTGCAACCGTTATTTTTTTATTTTTATTTTTTTTTTATTTTTTTTTTTTTTTGTTGTTTTTGTTTTCAACTGTAACCTATTTTCGAGATTGTTGTCTGATGTTATACAACTGTGGTGAAGTGAACTTATGAAAGTTTTAATATTTAACAGTTTTACATCAGTATTTTAAGAATCAAACATAATAATAATAATAACAACAACAACAACAGTTTAAAAAGACTATACTTACTACACCAACTGCTTCCTATTTTCGCCGACTTCACTCCGTACGGACTGGAGGGATCTAGGCCTAATTTCGCATAAATATTAGGGTTCACTTTAGACCCAATCTGATTAAAATCAGATCTCCGCTGTTATACTGTTATACCTGAAGATCTAACAGCGACCGCATGGGGGTCATGTCCTAGTAACCTATGTTATTACCATAATCTCTAATTTTATCAACCAATCAGTTCAAGTCTTATATCTTAGCGTTTGGAGACTGAACTCTGTGGATGAAGAGCATGACTGTGTACCGAACGATTTGAATAACTGTCAGATTGTTGAAAGCTGCATTTCCATTGGCTAATTACCTTCTTCCGTCCCAAAAGTCGTCTTCACGAAGTAGCTAGGTTAGGCTTTGCTTTTAAGTGTATTTTATGATGATAAAACCCCAGGTCTTCACCAGAACATTACCCTTAAGCGGTCGTCAGATCTTCACGTAGGACAGCGGATATCTGATTTTAATCAGATTGACTTTAGACCCGGGCTTTTATCATGATAAAATACACTTAAAAGCAATACATAACCTAGCTACTGTATCGTTAAGACTACTTTTGGGAAGGAAGAAGGTAAAATTATGGTTTCTAGCTAGTAACACGTTTCATGTGTGAATGTAATAATGGAAAAAAGTTCGAGGAAGCAAGATTTAGACCTATTCATTTTCGATTGGGATATTTCAAACTACGCATTATGTGCCCGCTAACAGAAGTTGGGGCCGCCAAGCATCTCTCTCTCTCTCTCTCTCTCTCTCTCTCTCGTTGAGGTTACAAAATTGTACATGACTATTTCTACAGAAGTAAGAGCTTGAAAGTTTTTGTTTCAACTAGTAGACTTCAATTTGATGCTGATCCTGAAAAACGTTTTATATTGACCTAGAAATCGATGAGCCCTATCGCCATCTGTCATTGGACGTAAATTTGCGTAACCACAAATTATATCCCGGATATTTCATTGTTTTAGTAGTAATTATAGGTTAGTGGGTTACTAACAAGTAAATTGAAACAATTATTTAAATGAAAATGTACCAGCTGCAAAAAGATGATGATTTTATTTGTGCATGACTTTCTTTTTCTTGTCTTCTTGGTTTAAACCGCATATATTACAATGTTCTAAGGCGGCGTATCCAGTAAGATTCCTTTTCTTTCCTGGTTTCGGAACTCCAGTTGGGGTTGTGAGCAACTACAATAAGTGTTACATCACTGAATGTGTTGCGACGGGAAAAGATGTGTTCTGCAACTGGACTTCTGTACAGTTTCTTTGTCATCCAATCAGAACTATGAAGATTGATCCTTTTTGCTATTTTAAATTTTCTCCGATATATTGAAGGCTACTGATCTTACATGTCAGTATGCTGTACTGGAGATATCAGGGTGCGAATTATCAAGATAGTGGTGTACTGGAGGTATCAGGGTGCGAATTGTCAAGGTAGCGTTGTACTGGAGGTATCAGGGTGCGAATTGTCAAAGTAGCGGTGTACTGGAGAGTCATCACGAGTCCTAATAATGTTGATGTTGGACTAAAATAAACTGTGACCAAGAACTTTCATACATTGTGAGAGGCAAGGATTCTCCATATAGAGTCTAAAATACAGTTCTGTTTATTAAAATGAAAACAGGGTTAATTTTGTAGTACTTGCACTTAAGACTTGTTCTTGGTGCATCTAGTAAAACCACAGAATCAAGGTAAGGTTCATGGTATTGAACTTTTGCCGGAGGAAACATGCATGTCATGTAACTAGAGATGAAATTCTCTCTCTCTCTCTCTCTCTCTCTCTCTCTCTCTCTCTCTCTCTCTCTCTCAGCTTACCCTGTATAACCAAGCATCCGACACACCACTGTGGCAGCATTGTTATCAAAGCTATCGTCACACACTGTTCCCCATGCTCCATTATAAAAGACCTCCACGCGACCTTGAGATTGCCTTGATCCTCCTGACAACCTTACTATAGAATTCTGACCTGTAAAAATACACATCCATCTGCATGCTTTGATTGTATCCATGAAAAATTAGGTGGGAAAATGTCTATATACATTGTACCAGCTATGTGTGAATGCATGTGGAAAATATGGGTAAACTCATACATGTACAAACTGGATGTTTCTCATTTATTGATACAATTATTACTGAGTATTCTCCTCCGACACAAAATAGCTTTTATGATAATGGAGAAAGATTACTCGTAGCAGACCTTGGGGTCATCTACCGTTTATACACACTTATAACTGAGTCCAAATGCAAACTGTATAGATCCAGATATGCCGTTGCACATTGCGCCTGCTAATCAGGGTCTGTACAGTTTGTGTGGATTAGAACAAGCAACGCACACCTTGATCTGCTGGCACATTATGTGACGGCAGATCAGGGAGTTTGTGATCTGCAGGTGGACTCATAAGCAAGTATATACGTAATTAAATTACAATTACATCTGAAAAGTTTTATTAGAATTACAGTTGTTCTTTCGAGCTCACTAACAGATTAAATTATATTAATGTTTGGATTGCTGTCAATTATTTTTTAATTTAGTCTGATTACATTTTTCTTCAGAAAGTCACATATTTCAGCGCATAATTTTTTAAGGAGAGATAGTAATATCTATGTTAAAACTAAAAGTAATTTACTTTCTGAAGAAAGCACACAAAAATACTCTAAATTAAACATACTTTTTTTTAAAAACCCACTAAACTACTGGTTACTGTATTTATTCTTATTACTTTGTTATAGAGTTTAGTCTAGTGTGTGTGATAGCTGTGTTCATTCTTGGGACTTTCTTACATGGTCTATTCTAGAGTGTATGATTGCTGTGTTCATTCTTAGGACTTTGTCACATGGTCAGTTCTAGGGTGTGCGATTATTGTATTCACTCTTAGGACTTTGTCACGGTGTTTATTCTAAAGTGTGATTACTATATTCATTCTTAGGGCTTTGTTACATAGTCTATTCTTGGGTGTGCGATTACTATATTCATTCTTGGGGCTTTGCTACATGGTCTATTCATGGGGGTGCGATTACTGTGTTCATTTTTAGGACTTTGTTACATAGTCTATTCTAGGGTGTATGATTACTGTATTCACTCTCAGGACTTTTGCATAGTGTCTATTCTAGAGTGTGCGATTACTGTGTTCCTTCTTAGGGCTTTGCTACATAGTCTATTCTAAGGTGTGCGATTGCTGTGTTCATTCTTAGGGCTTTGTCACTGTGTTTATTCTAGAGTGTGTGGTTACTATATTCATTCTTAGGAGTTTGTTAAATGGTTTATTCTAGGGAGTGCGATTACTGTATTAATTCATGGGACTTTGTTACAAGATCTATTATATGGTGTTCAATTACAGAATTCATATTTCTAAAACTTACAAAATGCGTCAAAAATGTGCATTATGTTTTCAAGCCCCACTATTATTTCTTCATTAAATCCCTCCTATATTTAGAAGATTCCCCATTTTATGTAAATTGTGTGAAGATATTTCCTGGCTAATTTTTAGTTCTAGAATATATCCTATTGCTGGTCAAATGAGATATGACAGTAGAGTGTTATTGATACTATATATCCCTTTAGTTTCACTTTTACGTCATTAAGTCTAAATAGTATACCGGTATACCAAATCGTATCAATTGCAATCCAAAGCAAATCTGATATTGTATTTTTTTACTGAGATACGGTTTCAATTTATTTTCCTGTGTCGGTATTGGAATTGGAACTTCCAATTGTCAAGATAATTATATGTTCTTTACATCCACAATACATGCTGAAAAAAAAAACGGAATAAATTAGGCCGTCTGTAACATTGGAATCACAACATTTGTATATTTCAAGTTAGTTAAAGTTGTAAGCCTATGTTTGACATAAGAATGTAATCATGTTGTAATCAGATCTTCATGACAGGATATTTTTATTGTAATTTAAATAAATTTCAAAAACCTGTCGTCACAAAAAAGTTTTGATTCTAATTACTTGTAATTACTTTGAAAAAATTATAATTAATAATTAGAGATTATAATTACTGATTATGATTTCCCAAACTTTGGCTAGTAGAAAACAAAATAAAGATAAACAGAATCATTTGTAGGTAGACATATGAAAATTGAAAGAAAGAAGAAGAAAGATCATATCAGTTTATTTTAGATCACATAACAGGTAAGTTAAATTTTGTATAAAAATACATAACTTCTTCCGACATCGCACAAAAATAACAAAGGTTGTGTGAGAATAGGAAAAGGAATTACAGCCTAAAGAAATAATTACAATAGCAACCAAGTGTTCATAGAAACAATGATAATATCAGTAATTTAAAGGAGTTGCAGTGGATCAGCAGTTAGTGAACTGGACTCGAATTCTACCATTGGATCAGCCTGGATCGGCTACCATAGTGTGTCCCCGAGCAAGACACTCTGCTCCAATTGTCTTGGAACTAAATACCCTATATATGTTGCTGTGACATAAGGCACCAAACAAAAATCGACATCAACGGTAATTTAAAACAGCTTTGAAATTTCAAATGATTGATAACTGTATTCAGAGATGACATTACAGTCAGAAAGACTGTTCTGTAACTTATTATGAATCAATGTGGTTATGTGAATTATAACAAAATAACGAGGGCAGACTGTGCCAACATTCACTTATTACTATTATCTAGTTGTCCGGCTAAGTCTACGATTCCACACTGGGTCACACAATCTACTTTAACTTCCACAAAATTGGCCTTTGGCAAACTTGAACTATCAAGAAATATTTTACATCTATGTGTAACATTAATATTTTGTGGGGGGAAAAAAAACATGAATACACACAACCAGTCTTCAAATGAGATATTCTGGTGTTTATTTTAATTTGAATTATTCTGATGGATGGCAAATTTGAAAGAATCCATGCTGAAAGCTGTCATTTTTTCTTATGGAAACTGGTTCCAGCAGGTGACAATTCAAAGGAAGACTCCATGGTGGAATCTGTCACTGTATTTTACGGAAGCTGGTTCCAGTAAGTAATCATTCAAGGGAAGGCTGAATGCTACTGAAACATCTGGCATTCGCTGGCACTGATGATTGATGAATTTCAAGATGAATCTATGTGAGTAGTAATAGCCCCCCCCCCCCCACCTTCCTTTCTGTTATTTGTTTTCAACATCTGAAGTGCAAAAACTGAGTATCAATGTTTTTCCATATTTAGAATGCAAAATATCTCGTTTAAAGGTATTTGAAACAGCACTGAGGTTCAAACCTATGACCTGGTGGTTAAAAGTAGAACACTCTGCTGTCTGAACTATCCTTGCAAAATGAGCAATGTCACCCAACTGCCACCCTTTGGTTCTTATATTTTTTGTTTACAAGGGTATCAGTTTATCCAAACTATAAAAATCAGCAATCCAGAATAAATGTTTCATGCAAAAATATGGGCGTCATTTTAAAAACAAAATGATTGCAATGCTTATTACCCAAACTGAAAAAAAAAATAATAAAAAAAACCCCCACAAAAGCTATGATAAGAAAATAGGAAAAAAAATAAAGAAAATCAGTACAGACAGTTGCTCACTGGAATCAAGTGCCTGAAAGTGCAGTGGAAGCTTTTAGCCAGGATCTAGCACATGCTATTGAAGTGAGTTCTCAGCCTGGATACAGTACATGCCGTTTAAGTAAGTTCTCAGCCTGGATACAGTACATGCCATTTAAGTAAGTTCTCAGCCTGGATACAGTATATGCCATTTAAGTAAGTTCTCAGCCTGGGTACAGTACATGCAGGGCTGGATTTAGACATGGCTAGGCCCTAAGGCTTAAGCTATGGAATGCTGTAAAGGCCCTCTTTGGCAAGTGTTAACAGAGAATAAGGCTGTAAACAAATCTGAAATATTGAGAGGGCCCTTCAGGCTGTGAAACCCTAAGCTGTAGCTTGTTTAGCGTATGACTAAATCTGGACCTGAGTACATGCCATTTAAGTAAGTTCTCAGCCTGGATACAGTACATGCCATTTAAGTAAGCTCTCAGCCTGGATCCAGTACATGCCATTTAAGTAAGCTCTCAGCCTGAATCCAGTACATGCTATTTGAGTAAGCTCTTAGCCTGAATCCAGTACATGCCATTTGAGTAAGCTCTTAGCCTGGATACAGTACATGCCATTTAAGCAAGCGGCTATCAGAAAGAAATTACAGTACCATCATATGAACAACAGTTTGAAGCAATATCTACCATATAGAAAATTACAATACCCGTACATGAGTAACAGTCTGAGGGAATAGCTACCACAGAGAAAATTACAGTACTCGTGTATGAGCAATAGTCGGAATGAATAACTACCATAGAGAGCATTACGGTACACGTGTATGAGCAATAGTCGGAATGAATATCTACCATAGAGAGCATTACGGTACACGTATATGAGCAATAGACTGATTGAATGCCGACCATAGAGAACATTACAGTACACGTTATGAGCAATAGTCGGAGTGATTATCTACTATAGAGAACATTACAGCACATGTATATGAGCAATAGACTGAGTGAATATCTACAATGGTGAACATTACAGTACACGTATATGAACAATGGATTGAAAGAATAGATACCACAGAAAATGACAATACCCGTACATGCGAAATAGTTTGCAGGCATATCTATCATAGAGAGAATTACAGTGAGTCTGTCCGCACGTGCGTGTGTAACGTTTTTTAACACCTCTGCACCTTTAATACTTGACATATAAATGTTGAATCAATGATAGTCCCGTGGGTGTATAGTCTAACAGTGTATATTGTGCCAACATTTTTATCACCCCAGCCTACCCCCACCCGCGGGAGGGTATGAGGTAGATGTGTTGAGGTGATTGTATATAATTTCCAAATAACTCCTTAGTTAAATGTTTCACGTCTGACAATTGGCGTATGTTATCAATGACCCAAATGTTAATAAAATTTCATTCGGGACTCCCTGTTCGATGCCCAGGTGTCTACAACTACCACCAAGAACTTGGTCCCTGGGTCACAGCATATAAACTAGTCTGATCTAATTTTAATTTACACATGCAACTGACATTGACCCCGGAGTCTGTCCCCACCCACACAAAATTGGCTTCTGAGACACAGCTTGTAAACGTTTGAGATTCTCATCATATAACATTCATTCAGTTAGTAATTATGACAAGACGAAGTTCTATAGGCAGCTGACTTTGACCCCGACGATTTACGTTGAAACGGGGAGCGCGGGGATGCGTGTTTTATTTAAAAGAAGAAAATCAGAACCCTAACCCGATATTGTTTTTTCAGACCCCAAGACTTTAGATTACTACGATTTCCATGTTATTTTTTTTAACTGATGAAGTTTTCATAGAATTTATACCTACCCGGCATATGTGGTACAACCTGCTGCTGGTAGGTGAATCAAAAATAAGTTTAATCGTAATTATTAATACTGAGAATTGTGTCCTATTGTGTACAATGGTCAAAATCATCGACTACGAATAATTTAAAACGAAACTCAAAAATACTTTAAATCAATGTTATTATGGCTTTCGTGGCTTCAAACAATGCTTTCTCCCGACTGTAGTTATCGTTGAAGCAAAAGGAGTTATAGAGAAAATAACAGTAAATCGACTCCATGATTTGGTTAATTGCAAATATGACGTTCATATCAAATTTATGGATTTCCCCATAATAAATAGGCTGAATATAAAATGAGCCACGCCCTAGTGGATATTTACAGTCCCAGATATATTGTTTCGATTTCTTATTGTATGATTATTCGAGAAGTGAGGATACCAGCGAATTAAAAAATGCTGAAAAATTTCAGTCAAACACATAAAAAAATGTGTCTTAAATTGACCTACACAGCATATGGGTAAATATGTTCCAGTCTCCAATCAAACGTTGAGTCTGAGATCCAAGTTTTCATGCTCATTTGATAACAAATGAAAGGTATGTGTGTGGAATTACAATGAACATGAATCTGAACGTTTCGAATTCGATGTGAAATTACAATGAACATGAATCTGAACGTTTCGAATTCATTGTGAAATTACAATGAACATGAATCTGAACGTTTCGAATTCAGTGTGAAATTACAATGAACATGAATCTGAACGTTTCGAATTCAGTGTGAAATTACAATGAACATGAATCTGAACGTTTCGAATTCATTGTGAAATTACAATGAACATGAATCTGAACGTTTCGAATTCATTGTGAAATTACAATGAACATGAATCTGAACGTTTCGAATTCAGTGTGAAATTACAATGAACATGAATCTGAACGTTTCGAATTCAGTGTGAAATTACAATGAACATGAATCTGAACGTTTCGAATTCGATGTGAAATTACAATGAACATGAATCTGAACGTTTCGAATTCAGTGTGAAATTACAATGAACATGAATCTGAACGTTTCGAATTCAGTGTGAAATTACAATGAACATGAATCTGAACGTTTCGAATTCATTGTGAAATTACAGGGGAGATGAGTTTGAAGGCTTGTAATTTAATGTGACCCGTATCTATTGGAGATTGAATTTAAATAGTGCATGTTTAAGTGTGAGGTTAAAATATCCAAATCTCTTTCTAATGTTCGTCAATGTAAACCATAACCTTTGTATAAGGCCTAAATAGTTTCCAAATAATTCTTTTTTGCGAGTTAAATTTTCCATTTTTTTTTTTTCTTTCGTTTGCCCCTTTATTTTTAAAGGAAACTATATTCCTTATTTGATTCAATGACCTGAAAGACAAGGATATAAGAATAAGGGAAAACTGTTAGGTGATGATTTGAAACTTCTGTCCGGAACAGCAATGCATAAAAAGGAGGCAGAAATGCATTGGGCAAGTTTGAAAATGCATGTACTTATAAATGTTAACAATGGTTTGATAAATACAACAATAATCCCTTAAAATGATGCCAGAATCACTCAATTCCAGGAAAATTGTCCAAGTTGCGTAAATCGCCCAATTCCATGAAAATTGTCCAAGTTCAGAAAAGAATTATAACATTTTAAAGCTTAGAAAAATGGACACTTTTGAAGTTTTCAGATAAATAGTCATATTCAGCCTTCAAACACGAAAAAGAAATGACCCACAAAGGCCAAAAGGACCATTTCTGTGGTAACGAGGCACACATTGCTCATTGTTTGGTTATGGATGTTATACATTACGGAAGTTATATTTTTTATATCAACACTAATTTTTTATTTCTCTTTGAATCGTTTCAAGAACATTCATAATATGTCTACAGTTTTAACTTCCTCATATGGACAATTATGCAAAATAGACCGTTTTTATTTGAAAATTGCGTTATCGAAGTTATATTCTTAAATGTCATAGCTTAACGCCAAGTAACGAAATGTTTTGAACGAAATCCGATCAAAATAGTTGTATAGATGACATGAGTTTACTTTCTAAGTATTAATATGTAGTCCATAAACATTTTCTGCGGTCTTTATGAGTTACGGTAAAATTGTTGAGCAACCAACAGAAGAATGTTATGGATGTAATACGCTATTCTGTGACAGATATAAAACTGAAACAAAAATTTCAAAAAACATACATAGTGAATGTAAAGAGAATTTTTGAGATTCCAAAATGATATTGCATCGCAAAAGCCTTTAAAAGAAGTATGATTTATTCAATTTAACTATGCTTGTTTTTCAAAGCTAAAGTGCTGTAGTTGCTGATGCGACAGGTAGAAAATGCAATATTTGCAACGTTTGACTTATCAGAATATAGAAAACATAAATAAAGTATAAATTTTATGGTATTTCAAAATATGAATAACTACCATAGCTTTCATTTAAAGTCAATTGATGACAACATATTCTATAACTTTTTCTCTGCGCAAACGAAAACAACCAACGACGGAATAAATTTTAAGTTGGACCATTTTTCTTGGATTGGTTGAATTATGAAGAGGATTACTTGTTTAAGCATGGCACATGTTTAACCATGATTCTGATATAAAAGTAAATTAGCATATTTTATCATGAAAGGGAAAGTAGCATGCAGCCTTTACCCTAAAAGGACAGACTATGTACTGGCAATTTGTTATTTCAAAAATATGTGAAACGATCACACGAAGAAACTTACGATACTGATAATTTCTAAATATCTAGCTTTAGCCATTAAGAGGACGACCATTTAATGTTCGGTTCCTGGTGTTGGGATGTTTGTTTTGTTAAGAAAATGTCCGGCCCCCAAATAGTTCAAAATATATTCTTGCTCTCACTTTTAGAAACAAACAACAGAATCAGTTAAAAAAAAGAAAATAATTACTAATTTAATCTGAAGTGAAAGAAAATTAAATAGTCTTGCTTGAAAAAATCCATTCCCCGTCTCGCTCCAACCCCCTTTCAGAGAAAATAAATAAAAGCCTAATACTTTCAAACAAATATAATTAATGTTACTCATAGATTACTTGCATTTAATGAAAGAAGTTTAAAGTGCAAAAAACAACGAAAATTCAGTGATTTTCAACGACTCGGACAATTACGATGGGGAGTACATGGATCAGACTTGGAATGTTGGTACAAGGACATCGTAAGTCAAACCAATAATTTGTGTTACAGTTAGTGTACTAAATTTTAATGAAAAGAAATATATACTTGTACAGAATTCCATTATGTACAGTGTTTTGGACATAAGCGAACATACCCACAATTTCACTCACGCATCATCATCACTCACGCGAACGTTAGATTCATGTTTCTAAAATGAATAAGAATTGCTAAGACACACATACATATGTATATAACCCAAGTCAGATTATGGTACTCTGAATGTGGATTTGATATGAACCTGCCACTCGTCATATTTGTTTACCAGTAAATTTAATCAGGGACAAGTTCACGGTTATTTCTCGGTGTGGTACCAGTAATCACAGTTTATCGACTTAGTAGTACACGACGCACGCAGCGATCTTGTCTTATCAAGAGTTATCTTACTAATCAATAATTTTTTATCTAGGAATTTTGGAAAATGCTACGTTTGAAGAAGAGTTCAGTTTTCAGAAGAGAAACTGTATGAGGAGAATGATTACGATAATGAGGGTTCCGAAAAGAATTACAAGTGTTGTACAATACGGTGATTTGGTTTTGAAAAACAAATTTGAGTACAAAAATCATACAACCGTGGATGTTTCGTGTTTAGTCAAATCTGAAATGAAGATATGGTAATCGATTGGTAAAATACAGTAGGGTAGGTCTACAAGGAGAATTAAAAAAAACTACCATTTTCCTTTTTTCTTTTTTTTTGGTGGGGGGACAGTGCCTTTAACAGAAATAAAATGTCATTTTATTTTGCAAAGAGGTTTCTAAATGAGTCTTTTATTTCAAGGTGTCCTTTATGAGCATCTCGAAATCGTTTGAAAATGTGGATGGCATATTTTCAATCTTTTCCAATATCTTCGTTATCTGAGGTGCATAGTAACGGATGTCTTAAACCGCTAATCCGGGTAGGAACTAATATATAGAAAGAATTAAACAATCTTTAACCTGCATTTCAATATTATTGCACACACATTCATACCCACACACACACAGATACATATATATATATATATATATATATATATATATATATATATATATATATATATATATATATATATAAAGGGAGAGAGAGTGGGAGACAGACAGACACACACACGCGAAAGCAAAAACAGTTCTACAATAGAGCAAAACTGTTTTGAAACCAGGCCAAAGCTACACAGGGTGATTGTACAAATGAGACAAGATAAGCACACAAAAAATGTAATTACTGTACACATTCTACACTATATTTGGCTGTAGATATTCATACAAATGATCAATGAAACTGAATTCAAGGAACAAGGTTGTACGATGGTACTTGCTGGGATGCATCTTTAGTAGCTCACAGGAATATTGCACCAATAGGATTTGCTTGTTCGACAGATTTGTTACTTTAAAGTTACTATCATGTTTCTGACTAAATTACAGTAGATTTCACTGTTTTGGGCTAGTCTCTTTTCGTTGCTTGTTCCTGGTTATCAATGTTTGCCCTTCATGGAAGTATTAATCAAATGAACGACGAAAACAGCATCTGGCTGATATTGTAATTTTTTTTTTTTTACATGTAATTCTCTTTCTCCTTTAATTATAGTATCATGAATACGTAAACCTTAACACTGCACAAAATCAGTCCAGGCAAGATCTCTTAGGGAGTGGGGGTAGGGGTTAGTTGTGGTGTTGTAGGAGAGGACATTTTTTAAAAATAACATTTCACTGAAATTAAAAGATACTATGTTCGAAAGAAAATAAACACTTCAGTATTCGAAATTTTATATACATTATAACAAGAGTTGGGATAAATCGAAAACCATTTTTGAGTAGTTTTTGAAAGTAAGCCCTTTCTATTTCTTTTCTCAATGACAGACTGGTAAACCAGTCATTTTTTTGCATTAAGCTTTAATGCGGGAAGATCGTTGATTGCTTACATGGGAATTCAATCTTTTAATTTTAATACGATCCTCAAAATGATCGAAGTTTACAACAGAAAAAAATATTTTGAACAAGTACGAAACTGGGAAAATGAACAAACATTGTAACAGATTATTCACGACAAAAGTTTTTTTTTGTTGTTGTTGCCTATTGTTTTGTACCTACTACACTGAAATGTAATTAATCCAATAATTTGTGAACGTGAAAAGATATAGGAACAGTACTAATATAAAGCAAATTTAGCTGATCCATGGGCAAATTATTATTATTATTATTATTATTATTATTACTGAGAAAAAAAAATTGCATCCATCTCTGGTGCAATGGAGAAATGAATGTTGTAAAAGAAGGCGGTTGGCCTTGATGTTAAATCGTAACTTACCTAATATGAGTTGCGTGGAATCCAATAAAACTAACATTAATAGAATATGAGATATATGCAGTCTTCCAAAGAAAAATATGTTGTCCATCTTCATAGTTAAAATCATCTTAATTACAGCTGTCCAGTTTTCAAAACACAAGTTCAATACCCCTCCCACTACCGGGGTTAATTCAGATCTGAAACAGGTTTAATCCCCGGCGGCTGTTATTCTTGGCGTATTTTTACCACTCTGAAGCTAAGGTGAGAATACTATGTAATTTAGAAAGACAGCATCTAACATGATCTTTTATAGTAAATAAAGTGATTCGTTCACAACTGTCCAGCCGAACAAGAAAGCTCTCCGACATCAGCTGCTTACGTTAGCTTCAGTCACACACCCCTTCCTGTGACCGCACTGAGATACCTTGGACTGAAGATAACAAGTAGCCAGAGGCAGGTTACTGGTTGAACATTCACGGGTACGGACAGGCACTGAAACTCCCCAATCATCTACATTTAAGATCAAAGTTTAAGGATTAGATATCAGCCTTCATTACATCACGCATACCTTAAACAGTCGCCATTTTGTTTTCGACGTTTGATTTGTACTTAGGTATCTCTAACTTAATGTCTTCTCCAAGTCTTCTTTAAGGAAAATTAAGTCTCAATACCGGATAGATGCTCGATCATATGTAACATATCACAACACATTCTTTTGTAATGAATTTAAGTTCTAAAAGGCCACCTTCCCAATCCCAACCCCAACCCCGACATTTTAATTTGTAGTTGTCAAAGAACCAACAGTTTGGTTTTCTAACTGACAAAATAGTTCATTTTATCCTGAATAACATAAAAGTACAACAGGTCTTTTGAAATTTATGAAAATGCTCTTATTTTGTATATACAGTATTAGATATGGTTAAGTTAGCCCTAAAAAGTCATTCTTGCAATGTTAAAGCATGCGTTACGTGTGACAGGCCAAGGAATGTACGGGAACGACATCAGGATGAAGTGGACCCAACAAAGTGTGCCTTTATTAGTGCAGCAAACAACGTTTTAAAGGTTTCCGTAAAGCTTATTGACTTGGAGAGAACAGAATAGACTTTTAAAGAAAATTACAATCGCTCAAAACTTTATACACTCTTAATTAATTGAACTTCACTTGCCAGTTATATATGCCACTATTTCCATTCACGACGCTCTGTGTTTAAATGGATTATATGCAATGCGTATTAAGTTTCGGGTACAATGTTGCCAATGATCAACTATATCTGAAAAATGTACTGTAAATACATGAGTCGTTGCAAACCATAAATTGTACAATTTTAGGATTCTTTATATACGCAGTACATGCAATACTCTTTAAAATCTACATCGCATTATGGGGATAAAATAACGGACAATCAAATCTTGTTGGATTATTTTATCAGTCCTTTCACGCACAACGCATTACGATGGCAGAATAACAGCCTCAGCAATGAGTATGAATATATTTGCTTGTTGTTATCAAAACGAAAAAAATTTGTAAATTCTCTTACCCATGGAAATGTTGCAAAAGTTTCTAATTTGACATTATGACAATAAAAATGGACACTAGTTTTGAATTATTTGGTCTGTTCTCTGTTGCCAATGCACATCTTAAATATTGTTGCCATCCACGAGTTTACGTTGTGGCATCATCCGAGCAAACCACGAAAAGCTTAATTACTACAAGTGCTACTGTTTCCTAATTATTTTTCCTACTTTACTCAACTGCTGCCTGACACAAGCTTAATGTTCAAAAACAAACAAACAATAGCCAGGGGGTAAAAAGTCATAGACTGGCAAAAGTTCCTTAGATTATTGACATGACCGGTTTTAAAGCTAGACACTATGAAAGAGACAAGGTTAGTAACTTTCAAAGACTCCCTTTGAGACAAGACCTCGTATTCTAGCAGCTATTCCCGCCAATAAAGACATTCAGCCACAATATATTATTCCTGTTACATTTTTGTTCTTCTTCTATTTAACAATCCATCGCAAACGGAAGTTACAGATTTCAAACCTAAGAATTACGCTAACGTTTGCCTGGTCGGACAAAGCTGCGTATGCCTAAAGATTGCCGGTAACTAGGGATATGTGTAACTCTACGAAAAGTTCACTTTATCAACATTAGAACAGTGGTAGATGTTGAAGTACGTACATCTTATAATTTACCTGTGTCAGCTAGCAGAATCCTATTCCACTTAAGAAAAACGTGTTTGCAAAACTCTACTCACATATGATCCCATGGGCATTTTTATTCATAACCTACAAACTGAAGAGTTTCTTCGAGGCGCACACATTCAGAGGGCAAAGTCATTGGTTCAAACGTTACTACTTGCATTTTTCAGCAGTTAAGCAAACCAAATTTACTATACTCATTTTTGTTGACTTAAAATAAGTAAAAAAACTAAATGGAATGTATTGCAATAAATTCTTTTATTATATATAGTAACGTTTCTGCCAATCAGCTTTAGCGTGTGTACCGCAAAGTGGCTCTTCACTCAGGAGGTTGTGAATTTTGTAGTTCTGGAATTACAGTCTGCTCTGTCATCTCAGACCCTATCATCCATGACAGACGAGACGGAGCCAATGATGTCATTCGTCTAGAACGACAACTAGAAAGGTTGGTCCCATTCCAAGGGAGATGTTAAAGGGACGAAAAATCCCTATTTCTAAGTCCCCATCGCCAAAAGGGAAAGTCGGGGACAACAGACCTGTGTTCTCTCGGTAGCGTGTTCAGGATGACAATGTACTTTCCATTCTGGTGGACTCAAATAAGTTCCCAGAAAAGCGAGTTGCGTCATGCCTTCCTATCTTATTCTGGATCCATGTTCTGTCCCACCCTTCCAGTCGCGTGTTGGAAGAGCAGGAAGTCGGGACGTTTTCCCCACCTACATGTGTCCAAAACTCTCTGGTACTAATGACATTAGGATTTTCTCCAATTTGGAGAGGCTTTCAATGACCCAATCTGGTTCATATCTTTTGCTTTTCCAGCACTCTGCCATATTCTGGAAGCTCACACAGAAGTTTTGCCAGAGTTAAGAGTCTGTCAGGCAACAGAAGGGGCGTATGTCCCCTCTGCTACATTCCGGCCGGTATTCTCTGCCTCCATTTATTGGGTTCATTCCACTGCATGACCCTTTATACCTGTCCCCCCTATAGGTTCTTGTGGACTCTGGACCGGAGCGTCCCAAACTGGAATATTAGCTGGGACCTGGGTTCGTCAATCGGTAAAGCAATGGAGGCCTTCGAGTGTAAGGCTCTAACCCTAATTATGATCACCCCTCAAAACCAATCTCTTTCGGTTGCCTCCTTCAGCCTCTTGGAGCAATTGTTGTCTCAGCGTTGTTCGGCGCTTGCCGGAGGCTGTGCTGAAAACGTCCAAGCATGCATACTTCGTTCTCCACCACCGCAGTATGCAGCCTTGGAGACGTGTAAAGTCAAGCTGGACCACAACAAGAACCTTTTGAGGGCTATATCACATGAAGAGGAAACAACAGTTGGTCCCATCCCTATGAATAGCCACATGATTAGGGATCAGCAACACCAGTTCCTGATCGTGACTCAAAGTCCGCTGTAGACCACTCAGGTGGCCTAAGGGGTTAGAGCGTTCGCCTCGGACGCGGAAAGTCGCGTGTTCGAATCAAGCTAAGAGAGTTGCATCATCATCTTCTACTTAGTCTTCCTCTTCACAGTACCCAGTAGATGCTCGGACTAGATCTCTTATCAAAGGTTCAGAGGACATGTCATTGTCATGCATGACTGACGATGTCTGTATCCGTATCCCTTTAAAGAAAGGATACCAGGAACATCTTCATCTATCACGGACACTTATTTTCTTTCAGTACAAACTGGTTCATCTACAGGAATATGTACACGCATTTCTGTGAAAGAGAGCAATCGAGAGTGTGGGAAATTAACAAACACCGGGTTTCTATTTCCGGATCCTTTCGAGTTGAGCAAGGAACTTCTGGAGCTGAAAAAAGGCTGAAACTTTCGTCATCAATGTTTCCTCCTGTAACGAATATTTTAGGAAGCACAATTCAAGGAGGATGTTATCGCCTCGGGCATGAATGTCACGCGACCCTACAACTGGTCGGTCTCCACAGATGTGCAGGAAGTATACCTTCATCTCTCCATCCATAAAAGTAATACCTCCAGGTTTGTCATGGTCTGGAGGTGTTTCAATTTCAGACTCTTTTGTTCCGCATCATTTCCACACCCAATGGCCATTATATTCGGTCAACAGCAACTCACACAAGGTTTTTACGGATCCCCATCTTCCAGTATTTCGACTATTGGTCGATATACAATGTCCTCAGAGATGCTCTCCCGATGGACATATCCCTCTTTTAGTAGATGGTGACTCCTCGGATCTCGCCTTATCTCAGGCCTTAAAACCATGTGATATGACCATTTACCCAGGTGATGTAGCAACAGTAGTTTTAAAATGACACCCATGACAGTCATATTGGAGATCAAATCAGTGCCATTTATAGTTAGGACAACTAAAGATCATAAGAAATATTCTGGCAAAACCTTTTGATATGACTTTTCTTTTGGAAGCATCAACAGCAAAAACAAAATTCAAGGCAACATAATAAATCTTTGGGTGAAAACTACACATCAATATGACTTTCCATTCGTGATAAGTAGCGATAGCACGAACTCAATACATCATCTACGGTGGCCATAGTGGATTTGACATAACCACCAATATTATTTAGGCCCAACTAGACATGATACAAAGTCCTTTCATGAAAACCAAATTAATGATATGAATATCTGTTCAGAGATAATAAAATACAGCACTAAAGATTTTCCGACATACAGGATGTCTGTGGCACCATTTTGGGACGAACTAGACCTTGGAATCAATGTGTTTAAGGTTTCACTGAGTTTAGAAGCAGTAATGATAACAAACAGGCAGAGGGACAGACTATATACTTCGGAAAATGGGTAATGGCCTTTTATTCCAAGATCAAAAGGGGAGTGTATGCATGTTACAGAATGATTTTTTTTTTCAGTGTATGACGATTCAATCACATACATGTGAAACACCCGCAAAATTGGGTTTTACTCCCAAGATAATGCATGTCTCCCACCTCTCCTTCCACTCACTACAATCTTCCAGGTATGCAAAATTATTATTTTTAAAAAATTCTATTTGTTCCTTCATATTTCAGCTCGAGCATAGTATATTTATGGTGATGCTGTCTGAGATCATATGACTGAGCTGGCTTAAGCGGGGCAAGACAATTTAGTTGCTAGTTTCACCCTCTGATCATGTCAGCCACGTCAGCTGACTTCATTGTTTGAAGTGTTGTCAAGATGGATTATATTATGTGTAAGCAGAAACAATACTGAAAGAATTAAAGACATTATTTGAGTATGGTTGTGTAACTGAAGAGCTCAGTCAGCATAAAACAATAAACATTATTTTTATGCTGTATAGGATCAAAAGTAATTTGGACAGGATTATCTCCTATTGCCAAAATCCCCAAATCCAAGCAACTAAATAATAATCACATGGAATTCAGTGATGGATAGAAATGGGAATTTCAGTGGTTGCAATTAGCTCAAAGTGACACGATTATATATTCTGCTCTTCCTGTAAAGCTGATTTTAAGATCTGTTACACTAGCAAGAATGACATCATATGTAGCAGCAGAGAGGGTGTACCCTACAGGTTGGAATTCACACATGTTTGCTTAAAATGAAACATATTTTTTTGCTTACAAAATATTGTCCCTGGCCAAATTGTAAGATAGTTACTATCTTTCAATTTCAGGCAAACATGTTCATTGTCCAAAAGGTCTGTACACCCTCTCTGCTGCTTATTATATTTATCGTTGACTCGTCGATACATAAATAAGATACAAGGAGTTTTTCTACAATTAAACAATAAAACATAGAATATTATAATGAATAATTGTGTCTGGTTGTTAAAGACTTCTTCACTTTGTAATAGACCATGTCGCGGAGAATATTGCGCCCAGCATAATCGATCATTAAAAAAATCACCTGGTTTACAAATCTGTCTCAAATGCGGATTAGCATCTCGTGCTGTTATATGCGCTAAATGTGGCGGTAACAGATACAGCGCATTAATGTATTATTATCAGCATAGAATTCCACGGCGAGGTTTTATCAGAGATAATCCTCCAACCGCTCGTGAATATTTACATAATTACTTTAAAGTATTTCCTGCAGTGATCAATCTCGAAGAAGATCAAAAAATAATAAATCAACGAGAACAAAAAGAAAAACAGTCATCAGATTATAATACAAAAGATGAAGCGAGGCGAATAAAAGAGATTTGTAAAAGATTAAAATGCACTCCGGAGAGTTACATCGAGAGACTGAAAAAAAAATGTATAACAAAATACCATCATGATAGAATCACTGATGATTCATCAGATTAACAAACCCATCAGATTAATAAAATCATTAATGGTATTTCACCACATTTTCTATAATAAATAATAATGAATGTGGTGAAATACCATCATGTTAACTAATCCTCAGATTAACAAACCCATCAGATTAATAAAATCATTAATGGTATTTCACCACATTTCCTATAATAAATAATAATGAATGTGGTGAAATACCATCATGTTAACTAATCCTCAGATTAACAAACCCTCAGATTATCAACATGAAGTGTGAATTTACCACATTTCCTATAATAATATTAATGAATGTGGCAAATTCACATCATGTTAACAGAAACTTTGTTTAAGAAGCATCGCTTCTAGCCTCAGATTAATAAAATCAACACTATATCAATGATGCAGATTCACCACATTTTCTATAATAATATTAATGAATGTGGTGATTCTGCATTATGTTAACAGAAACTTTGTTTAAGAAGCATCGCTTCTACCCTCAGATTAATAAAATCAATGATGCAGATTCACCACATTTTCTATAATAATATTAATGAATGTGGTGATTCTGCATTATGTTAATAGAAATTTTGTTATCATTAAATTATTTGATCTCCACATCATCGATATCATCGGTTCTAGTCGCGATAGAATCATCTATTTCAGAATCAGAGTCTCTTAACAGATATTTATTTACGTATTCAAGTGCCGTTGGTGGAGCGTCTTTATGAGGCATATATTTCGGTTTCCTCTTATTATAATAAAGTAACATCACTCTGTATCTGTTACCGCCACAACCTGTACAAATTTGAATCTCTCCCCGCACTCCATTACCGCACCGCAAACACGGTCTATTTCCTCTCGATCCTGTTCTGATCATGTGGCTGTGATGGCCGCAGTATTCTCCTCTGCACGACTTTCCACATGTCCTAGTCGATCCTTGAACTATCCAACGACAGTTATTAGGCCCTGTCTGAAATGGCATTATTATATAATAATAAATATATTTTTTAATTAGAAGTATATTCTGTATATTATATAATCATTGATATGACAGAACATACTACCGATGTTAAGTTTTATAATACAAAACATGATGCCGTCGAGAGTCTCAGTGATGAATCTAACATCTACGCGCGGGGAATAATTATTCAGCATTTCAATAAATTTTACTCGTTTCTCTCCGATGGTGATTTTAACGGGTTCGCCAACAATTTCATTAATGAATCTTCGGTAACTGAAATAATTCCCAAATTCAGACTTAGATATCCGGTGTTTGACCTAGACACTAAATACGTGTGTGAAAGAACTAGATACCGATACAGCGATCGTATAGGCATAATACCAACCGACGAACTAATCAATACTAGCGACATTATCGATTATTTCGCTGAACTATGTGTGTGTGATCGTGAAGAAATATTCTTGTTTGAAACTAACAGTGGTTATCACGTTCTTTGTAAATCGGCGCCAGTAACATTTGATCAACAACGAGATTTAACGAATCGTGCATATGATAATAAGAATCCCTGCTGGAAGGTAGATCGACAAGCTGGTCTTCATAGCATCAAGTTGAATAACACGCGATCTCACAAACCAGATGCTTTATGTAAAAAACTAATTTCACACGATAATCATTTTGAGGCGAATGAATTACTGGTCTGTCCAACTTGTATTCAACCTCATCGCGTTGAGTATATTCCCGATAATGAAACAAATACTATCATTTCTTGCGATGAAATCCCACCAGCGGATATAGCTAGTATATCTAAATTACTTACTGGGAAACCTGATCAGCTAATCGGCGTTGTTAGTGTTACCGGAAATAGATTTACGATATCGAGAGAGCCTGGACATAGGTGTAACATCTGCGAACGACGACACGGATATAATGAGATACGCGGTTACATCGAAGACAAATGCGATAACTGCCTCGTGTATATCAACGATGATTATTATTCTATCTGCTGTCCTAGATCGACTGGGAAACAATTACACCTACCGATAAATAATAAACCATTAGATGAGTCATCAGATGATAAATCATCGGATAAAAGATATATAAAATACCTGATCAACGCGAGACGTAGATTTCGTTACCCCGGATATCTATTTACCAGAAACGCCGATTACACATACACGGCGTTACCGACACATGAATCAGGACCTGGTTGTAAAATTATTCACGACGAAGATTACATCGACGGGTCTGCATGTGGAATGGGTAAATCCGAAGCGGCTTGGAAATCATTAAGAGATGATCAGTCCGTGCTAGCATTATCGTATAGAAAAACATTCACCGAGAAAATCAAATCCGAGAATTATTAATCGTTTACATATCGTCGCTAATCCAATAAATTTATTCCATCTGTCTTTGCTGTGTTTGGCGGAATGAAATTGTTGTCTGCGGATGCCATGCCATTCATCTACAATAATCACATCTGGTACTCCACGAACTCTATGTAGAGATTCCCATTGCACAACAACCCGACGAGAATCTCCGGGGTTAAATGTAATACAACCATCAATATCTATGTAACTCTCGATATTATAATCGGATTTGATTTTCTCGGTGAATGTTTTTCTATACGATAATGCTAGCACGGACTGATCATCTCTTAATGATTTCCAAGCCGCTTCGGATTTACCCATTCCACATGCAGACCCGTCGATGTAATCTTCGTCGTGAATAATTTTACAACCAGGTCCTGATTCATGTGTCGGTAACGCCGTGTATGTGTAATCGGCGTTTCTGGTAAATAGATATCCTCGGTAACGAAATTTACGTCTCGCGTTGATCAGGTATTTTATATATCTTTTATCTTTATCCGATGATTTATCGTCTGATGACTCATCTATAGAATCACCGGTGATTCTTGGTAGTTGTAATTGTTTCCCAGTCGATCTAGGACAGCAGATAGAATAATAACCATCGTTGATATACACGAGACAGTTATCGCATTTGTCTTCGATGTAGTCGTGTATCTCGTTATATCCGTGTCGTTGTTCGCAGATGTTACACCTATGTCCAGGCTCTCTCGCTATCGTAAATCTATTTCCGGTAACACTAACAACATAGATGAGCTGATCAGGTTTCCCAGTAAGTAACGTAGATAGCCTAGCTATATCCGCTGGTGGGATTTCATCGCAAGAAATGATAGTATTTGTTTCATTATCGGGAATATACTCAACGCGATGAGGTTGAATACAAGTTGGACAGACGAGTAATTTATTCGCCTCAAAATGATTATCGTGTGAAATTAGTTTTTTACATAACGCACCTGGTTTGTGAGATCGCGTGTTATTCAACTTGATGCTATGAAGACCAGCTTGTCGATCAACCTTCCAGCAGGGATTCTTATTATCATATACACGATTCGTTAAATCTCGTTGTTGATCAAATGTTACCGGCGCCGATTTACAAAGAACGTGATAACCACTGTTAGTTTCAAACAAGAATATTTCTTCACGATCGCAATTACACAATTCGGAGAAATAATCGATAATGTCGCTAGTATTGATTAGTTCGTCGGTTGGTATTATGCCTATACGATCGCTGTATCGGTATCTAGTTAATTCACACACGTACTTGGTATCTAGATCAAACACCGGCTATCTAAGTCTGAATTTGGGAATTATTTCAGTTACCGAAGATTCATTAATGAAATTGTTGGCGAACCCGTTAAAATCACCATCGGAGAGAAACGAGTAAAATTTATTGAAATGCTGAATAATTATTCCCCGCGCGTAGATGTTAGATTCATCACTGAGACTCTCGACGGCATCATGTTTTGTATTATAAAACTTAACATCGGTAGTATGTTCTGTCATATCAATGATTATATAATATACAGAATATACTTCTAATTAAAAAATATATTTATTATTATATAATAATGCCATTTCAGACAGGGCCTAATAACTGTCGTTGGATAGTTCAAGGATCGACTAGGACATGTGGAAAGTCGTGCAGAGGAGAATACTGCGGCCATCACAGCCACATGATCAGAACAGGATCGAGAGGAAATAGACCGTGTTTGCGGTGCGGTAATGGAGTGCGGGGAGAGATTCAAATTTGTACAGGTTGTGGCGGTAACAGATACAGAGTGATGTTACTTTATTATAATAAGAGGAAACCGAAATATATGCCTCATAAAGACGCTCCACCAACGGCACTTGAATACGTAAATAAATATCTGTTAAGAGACTCTGATTCTGAAATAGATGATTCTATCGCGACTAGAACCGATGATATCGATGATGTGGAGATCAAATAATTTAATGATAACAAAATTTCTATTAACATAATGCAGAATCACCACATTCATTAATATTATTATAGAAAATGTGGTGAATCTGCATCATTGATATAGTGTTGATTTTGTTAATCTGAGGCTAGAAGCGATGCTTCTTAAACAAAGTTTCTGTTAACATGATGTGAATTCGCCACATTCATTAATATTATTATAGGAAATGTGGTAAATTCACACTTCATGTTGATAATCTGAGGGTTTGTTAATCTGAGGATTAGTTAACATGATGGTATTTCACCACATTCATTATTATTTATTATAGGAAATGTGGTGAAATACCATTAATGATTTTATTAATCTGATGGGTTTGTTAATCTGATTTATTATTTTTTTTATCTTCTTCGAGATTGATCACCGCAGGAAATACTTTAAAGTAATTATGTAAATATTCACGAGCGGTTGGAGGATTATCTCTGATAAAACCTCGCCGTGGAATTCTATGCTGGTAATAATACATTAATGCGCTGTATCTGTTACCGCAACATTTGGCGCATATAACAGCACGAGATGCTAATCCGCATTTGATACAGATTTGCAATCCCGGAGATTTTTTTAATGATCGATTATGCTGGGCGCAATATTCTCCGCGACATGGTCTATTACAAAGTGAAGAAGTGTTTAACAACCAGACACAATTGTTCATTATAATATTCTATGTTTTATTGTTTAATTGTAGAAAAACTCCTTGTATCTTATTTATGTATCGACGAGTCAACGATAAATATAATAAGCAGCAGAGAGGGTGTACAGACTTTTTGGACAATGAACATTTTGCCTGAAATGAAATATATATTTTGCTTACAAAATATGTCCCTGACCAAACTATAAGATAGTTAATATCTTTCAATTCAAGCAAAATGTGTGAATTCCAACCTGTATGGTACACCCTCTCTGCTGCTTATGTCATGCAGAAATCCCTAAATAATAATAATAATAATAATAATAATAATAACATAAATAATAATGTCTTTGAAACTAAATATAGATACCTTTCTTTAACAAACTAAGTTATGATTCCTTAGCTTTCCACCGTATCAAAAGGCCTTCGTTAGAAGAATGATGTCTGGACTGGAGTTACATGATCAACTAAATGTTGATCACATGACAAAACACTTCTGTACCAAGGCGGAAATTCCAATACAGAATCACGGCTGAGCACTTGCTCCTCCTAAATGATTTCAATTGCTTCCCTTAATTTTCTTCTTAGGGTATTATTCTCTCTAGCTCACTGTTACAGATCATTGCCAGCTCACCTCTGTCTGCGTGGGTTCGAGTCTCGGGTTTGGCCAATGTTGGTACGTGAGAAAGCTTGCCAGTAGCTTCTCGTGGGTTAATGGTTCTTTCCGGGGTTTTCCCAGGTTCTTCCTCCACCATTTATACTGGCCGCCATGTATAGCCTATCTTGTGCTGAAAAATGGCGTTAAACCCTACAACAAGAAGTATTCTCTCTACCGAGAACACTGATGTTATCCCAAAATCAGTATGCCCCGATTCTTTGCCATATTTACCAAATGCTGTAAGGGATTCTCTGTTGGTGTATAAATGTTCTTTAACTCTTGTTTCTAGGCTTCTAGCAGTCTCCTCATTGTAGTTTTTTTTTTAATTATCACAATGGAGCTTATAGATGACTGAGCATTTCTTATTCAAAGGATTGTTGTCTTTGAGATATATAAAGATTTAACAGATGGTGTTATAGAGTCTGTAGATCACATTGGCTCCATGCTTTTAAGAGATTTTTGGGAATTTTTCGTTGAGTCCACCACTAAATGTATATGGCAAAGAGACAGTTACACATTTTTCTCATTTCTCCTTCAGATGTTTTCCCTTCTCCATTCTTTTTCAGGAAACATAAATATCAACGTTTAGTTGATCATGTGACTCCAGTCCAGATGTCATTCCTCTGGTGAACGCTTTGTGATAATTCAAAAGCTAAGAAGTCATAAACCTATTTAGCTACAGAAAGGTATTTATTTATAGTTTCATTGACTGCTAAAAGTAACCATGACAACAAATATGCCATCACTTAAATCTATGTTTGTGGAAACTGCATCAAAGGTGGATGAAGTTTAGAACTGCTGCAATACCATCTGCCAACGTTACAGCTAAAAATATCTCCAATTTCCGTTAGAATATTTTTCAGATACACTCAAAATGTTTACGGAACAGCATAAACGATCTCATGAAACGGATAAAAACGACTCACTATAAGCAACTCACATAGTGGCAATTTTATTGTTCACAAAAAATATCAGAATCTTGATTATATAATAATAATAATAATAATAATAATAATAACTTATTATACAAATACACTGTCTGGAGCGACCATAATTTTTAAGCTACCGTATTTGCTGGCCTATAAGATGATACGTTTTGACCAGAAAATCTTAGCTTCGTCTTATACTCCGAATTGACATATACGGATTATGTCATCAGAATCACTTTATTGCACGTCACATAATTTTTTGTATGGAAGAAAATTCTCCGATAAGTACAAAAAATAATGTGTAAAAATGCTTCATTTTGGAAGAGATCGTGTAGCAAAAAATATAGGACCCCAAACTGAGAAGGATTTTAAACAATTACATGATGGTCATTAAAAATTAATGTACATCAGATGCAATTGCGCTAAAGCAGTATGCATCAGTTATATACGTTGTTTAAATCTGATTTCATATAAGTGTGAAAGAACTGACAAGTTAGAAGAT
>JAECUM010093746.1:0-49312 GCA_016617855.1 Megalonaias nervosa | reverse complement strand
TGTGTGTGTGTGATTTAGATTTTTAGCGTAGCTTTAACAATTTTTCAGTCATATCGCTACGATGTCTGCAGTGTGGCGGTTTATAGTGATGTCTAGCACTGGGGCATCATGCCGCAGACATGTAGCATGATGTCCCACCCAGTCACATTATCCTGACACCAGGCCGACCAGTCCTAACACTAACCTCTTAATGCTGAGCGCCAAGCGAGGCAGCTGTTAGTACCATTTTTGTAAGTCTTTGGCATGACTCGACCGGGGATCGAACCCACGACCTCCCGCATCGGAGGCAGACGCTCTAACCACTAGGCACCTAGAGTCATAAATAAATATGACATAATGATCTGACAGTGGGGGCATTACCCAGTCCTACTGTATGATCAGTCAAACATGACATCATGACAATAGCAAGGACATTACCTAGTCAAAGACAAATATGACATAATGATGTGACAGTGTGGGCATTTCCTAGCCATAAATAAATATGACATAATGATGTGACAGTAGGGGCATTACCCAGTCCTACTGTATGATCAGTCCACAATGATGCAATGATATGACAACACTTGCACTACCTAGTCCTTCTGTATGACCAGTCCACAGTAGAAAATAATATAATATGATAGCAATGGGAATTACCTGGCACTTCTGTATTATCATAGTAAAAACAATGACAGCTTTACCAAAACTGATGATAAGTCAAACATGAAAAAATGATACAATAGCAAGTGCTTACACTCTCAAAATAAGTTCACATTAAAATTATTTGTCAGATCAATCTCTAATATGACTTACCATGACAGTATTTAGAGGGTCACAACCTGACATAACCTTCAAGGACTCTTGTTCATCAATCTCTCCTCGCATAAAGTAGTTTGGATAGAAGGCTGCACACATCACGAGCTGTCAATAATAATAAATATATATATATCAAGAAAGAAGATAGAGCCCTACTCTTTACACTATGTACACACAGAACTCTACCTACAAACTGACTGTAGAGAGGTTATGGCATTAATATTTTATCTTCAATACATGATATTAAAGTGAGTTTGCTACCTACTTTTTTAGCCTTTAGTGGCAAGTCCAAGATACCTGATAAAAATGTCACTTCAAACTCTTATCAGATACATAACTTCCACTTATTTCTTAATTTAAAAGTGGAAAATATCTTTTGGCCTGAATATGATTTATCAGGCAGAATGTAAACTGGTGAAAATGCACTCTCTACAGGTCTTTTTAAACATGCATTCCCATTTTGCAACTGGCACATATTAAATGTAAACATGACTTGCAACTATCTGAATTAGAGATGTCAAATCAGCATCATGTCAATTAGGAAAGAAAAAAAATCCATCAGGGAAAATACACTACTTTGGTCTTTCTAGCCTAATTGCACTATTAGCCAAAGCTCACAAAAAAAGATATATATATATATATATATATATATATATATATATATATATATATATATATATATATAATTCAACTTGTTTTAAATATTTCACAGGAAACAGTCACTCATGTGAGATTATCAAGATGTTTGTGTTTCACCTTCAGTAAAAGTCGCTCCTGATCCTCAGACTTCTTGTAACTAGGCACTTTTTTGGGCTTGGAGATGTTCAGTCCCTGCAACCTCCTTTCTAAGTCATTTATCAACATTGCAATCTGAAAGTAAGTAAGATGACAAGATCTGGTGCCGACATAGTGATTCTTATCTATAAATATTGTACAGCAGGTTATTATGTGGGGTTTATACTTACATTATATTTTAAGACAAATCAGTCTTTCACAAACACTTGTGAAATAATCATAATAATTTACATACCAATAACAATAACTATAACAATAACTAGAGCAACTGCAAGGACTAAACCATCACAAATCCTCAAAATTTTTATTGCTTAATCCAACCCAAATCTCCCCTCATACTCACTTCAACCCATAGACAGTGATGTAGGGGTCATAATGTAAAATAAAATACACATATGCTGCATCTTCCTAGAAAGGCTGATTGATTTGTAAATATTTAAAATTTCCTTATAACTTAAACTTTGTGCAAATCTGACCTTTGACCCCATCTTAGGGACCCCAGGGGTGGGACCCAAGAATGACAGCCTCTTACAGACAGTTACAGCAAGTGGAATATAGCTATGAAGTTTTGTGAATTTCCACCAAGCAGCTTAGGAAAAGTGGTAATAAACAGATGGATGGACTGAAGGTGGGTACCTCAATACCAATACCTACGCATTTTTATCTCCCTTTATATCTTACCTCTCTCAGTCTCCGAATCTGAATGTATCGCATATCACCCCAGGCATATTCACTACGACCACTTCTCTTGAACTCTCCCCTATTCTTCAGGTCTTCCCAGACCTAAGCAAATATTTAATGAAAAACTTATGAGAATATACTGAAAGCCAGAATTAGTGTTAACTTTAAAATGATATACTCATGCCATGTCTATAATGTTCACTACACAAGTCTGGACTTTAAGACCAACATCTTGCTACAGCACGTGAAACACAGTGACTTACTTAAACTGACAGGATTAACACCTGCACTCAAAGAACTGAAGATCTTTGATGAGTTTCATCAGAAATTTAAACTCTTTTTGCCATGGGGTAAACAAAAAGTTTGTAGAGTGTGTGTGTGTGATTTGGATTTTTAACATGGCTTTAACAATTTTTCAGTTTTATCGCTTACGATATCTGCAGTGTGGCAGTTTACAGTGATGATGTCCCACCCAGTCACATTATCCTGACACCAGGCTGACCAGTCATAACACTAACCTCTTAATGCTGAGCACCAGGTGAGGCAGCTACTAGAACTATTTTTATAAGTCTTTGGTATGACCCAGCTGTGTTTTGAACCAACAACATCCCACATCTGAGGCAGATGCTCTATCCACTTAGACCATTGTACTAGTGAAAGTATTATTATGGGCAAAGACAAACTGAAATAATGCATATATCTAGTCTGAGTCTACTGTTAATTTGCAATTACTGTACATACCAAACAAACTAATATGCACAATTTTATCATATAAAAATGTTAGGGAATGAAGCATACTAAAACTATTAGAGAAATTTTGAAGAAATGAAAAGGGTTGTATACAAAAATAATGAGCCTTAACTCTACAAACTAATATTTAAAATGCTGGCAATCAAACTTGTGCAAGAATGTGAAAGGTCACACATTAAAGTCACTTGAAATTATGTTATTTTTGGCACTAAGTGTGCAAAAAGTTAAGCTGAAGACTATATGACATTACTTGAATAATTAGTGGAATTGTATAGTTACAATTAATACATGGATAAGTGGAATCTAAAAATTAAACTCATCTCTGATTTCATCAATATAAAGATGCACACTCATATGAAACTGAAATCCACAAATCCAAGGTAAAGTAATGCTGCAGAAACCAAAATGAAGCTGACAGAAAGTCAAGGGCTTAAATTTTAAAGCTGGATATCAGACTCATCTGAAATCTTGTTAATATTAAGCTGCATACCAATCTGTAGAAATTCAACAATCATTGCTAGAGATATGCTATGAAAACTTAAGTTTTGTCATCCAAGCAATCAGGACCCATAACACTTCCAAATTATGCCAAAGAATGCTGGAAATCAAATTAATTTAAAGATCTCATTAACAGAAAGCTGTTTGCGAACAATCCTTGGCAAAGTTAAGTTGGTTACATTCCAATAATACTTGGTAAATTTAGGCTGGGAAACCAAAGAAAGAACATGCAAACACGGGATATGTATCCTGTAAATCTTAAGTTCTGAACCTTTTTGGCTGGCGACCCAGATCAGTTTTGTGGTGTTAGCATTGTAACTTTTCAAATGCTATATGGGTAGGAAATTTCAAATTATTTATGTTGATCTCAGCCCAGTTTTGGGTCGCTACCCATGTGTTAAGAACCACTGCTCTAAATCATAACCTTTAATGTTAAAAGTCAAGGCCTCATCAATGTAAGATGTATGCTAAATTTGACTGAAATCCAATAATTCTGTGTGAAGTTATCCTGCAAAAGCAGGAGTTAGTGGGGTAAGCAATAAGCAGGTTATAATCTTTCAAAATGAGAACTTGGAATACAATCAATCAAACAAGGTCTCATCAATATAAAATTGAATGAGCAACATTCCTGGCAAAAGCTGTGCTGAAGTTAGGAGGATGGGAAATTAGGGTCAATAATTCCTGTAAATGCTGTAGTGGTAGCAACCCCAGTCAAAATTACAAAGTCATCATATTTGCATTTTAATGATTGATTCTTACAGAATTCATTCAGACCTTTTCAGAACAGTTTTAATTTTTTAAATATGTTGATTAATTCAAAAGTTATGACTATTTGAATATTGGCAAAAATTGGCTTTTCAGTGAATTTTTGCCTTATATAAATGCATGTTTAATTCTTTTAAGTCACGGACCCGACACGTTTAATAAAATAAGTATTTCCATCATAACATTTGATCTGAACAAGATATCTCCATGAAACTTGGCAGTCTTATAGAATTTTGCCTGTAGAATTCAAATATCTACAGTAAATTAAACTATGTCCACTAGATTTCAGTGTAGGGAAGAAAATAAGGGGTTAAAATCTTTATTTTTTTTTCTATCAGACAATTCAGATACTGTACAACATATTTCTTAACAAGTCATTTAATTCAGAAGAAAACAATGACATACATTGTAAACAGTTCATCAAATTTTCTATGCTCTGAGAATGCCCACTGATGTCCAGAATTTAGACATTCTGGAAGCATTCCAGTCGCTATGACAAATTCAGGCTTAACTTCCTGAACATCATCTCTGCTGGGCCATATAAAAACTCCCGCTTTCCTACATGATGCCATGAACTTAACTATCAACTTATTATTATTATTATTGTCACTTTTAATTTCATGAACACATCCAGGGTACCAAGCATCCTGGTATGCTACGACAACATAATCATTTTCCTTTAGCTGGTCTAGAACAGGCAACTGTTGACATACTGTACTGAGTTCATCTGTTTCACTTTCAAAGAGTTCACCAGTGTCATTCTGATTTTGTTTTCTTTTCTTTGGTGGCGGTTCACTCATTTGGTCCAATATTTCATTGCACACACGTTTCTGGTGTTCTTTATGTTTAAGATCCAAGTCTTTTCCACCACGGCGTGCACTCTTCCACAATGACTCTTTTTCTGTGGGAGTCATACTGTCATACCACTCTTTCATTCTGAGACAGTTTCTCTTGAGTATGTGAATGGAGGAGTGGTGGTGCATGGAGGCATTTGGTCTACGCTTGTGACTGCTATCCAAGTCTCCAATGTGGTGTTCACAGCCAAGATTGGTCACTTGCACAAACCGTGTCCTCATCATTGTCTTTGGATCGGCTGCTTCATTGTACTGCCCACCAGGCAAGAAATCAGAGAGTTGTTTTTCAATAGTTCCTACCATTGTCTTACACATGGAAGAAATAACTTAATTCAGTAATTTCTCTCAATCTTGATAGATTTTGTCACTTCATAGCAGCATTGCTCAATTGCAATGTCATACACCTCTCCCAACCAATGTTCATCACTTTCAGTCAGTTTGGGTCTTTCTGCACAATCTTTTAAATATTTTTGCAAGTTTTGAATGTACATATACAATTCTAAGTATGGCACTTTTCCTGATGCTATTAGTTCCGAGTATGGGCCAGTCACTCTAACATATATAAGCCCTAGGGCTAGCAACAATATGGTGAGACTTTAAATCTGCATCTACAGATAGAATTTTTTTGATCGGTTCATGTACAGTTCTGATGACTGTCTGGAAATTCAGGCGATGTATTAGAATCTCAGCCGCTGTTTGGAATAAACCGTTGAACCTATTGTCTCGATAGTTCCCGACTGTCGACTTGATTCCTGGAATAAAATATTTGTATATTTAAATAAAAAAAAGAACTGAAGGCAAAAAAAGAAATAAAAGTTTTGAAAGCAGTTATACCAAAATTATTCCAGCATGTCAAGTTTCGCAGTTGCATTTACCCAAAAATTGTAAAATATATAATATATTCAACATTCAAATAACTAAATTAGAAGAAAAAAAGTTAAAATGCAATGCAACTCCAAGTTTTGTGGTACCATTAAGCATAATATGATCACAGTGGACTGTGGATTAAAGTTTAAAATGAAAACTTTTCTCCAACTATGACCAGTAAACTAAATACCTTTTTCAGTACAGTAGGCTTCCCATCGATCACGCAGTCCAAGGTGGTCACCAACCGGCCCAAAAGTGTCTGATGTCATCCGGACAACTCGCTCAATGATGGTACCCGCCTTGGACCAGAATTTAAAGATTGGCAAGCCGTCTCGTCCTAATGGGCCATGCTGGTCTACCAAATATTTCTCTAGTGCTTTAATGTCATTGCATATATATCTATGAAAACCCAACAAGACATTGGCCATACAATGAAAGTTTTTGACAGACTTTTTGTCAATGTCATTCTCACAGTTTTTTAACATGTCATCCCTCCACTCATTTAAAAGTTTGTCAGCCATTTTCTCCTTACTAGCATGATCACTCATTGTGAAAGCAAGCTTAGCAAGGGAATTAACAATAAAATCCTCAATAGGTTGTGCTATTTGGTAACTCCTTTTTGTCAAACTTTTTTTCAAAAAGTATTTCCGATACAACTTCAATGACAGGTGTCACTTTCTCCGTGGCAACTTCCAGACCTGCCAGCTGGATCACACACAACCTTAGTTTATCACTGTAAGTTCCATCTGTATGTTTTGTTTTGATTTGACTTTCTTTCATTTCCCTTAAGTCTTCAACTTTATCCTGTAACTCGCACACCATTAGGTCTTTTTCTGATAACTTATGAGTCAATGTAGCTAGTTTCAGGTTTGTGTCGCTCTTTTGTGATGTCGTATTTTTTATCGTGTTATCATGTTTCATTTCAGATACAGACTGTTTCAATAAAGACACTTTGCTTCTGAGCTTACTGTTTGATTTTTGAGCAGTTACTTTTCGAGACTTTTCATTTTCCATTTGTTTTGTGAGCAGCTGATGCCGCTCTTGAAGTTCCTGAAGGTCTTTTCTTAACAATTCCATATCCTCAATGTGTTTGCGACAGACACCTTCTACTTTGTGAAGTTTTGATGTTGTTTTATTGTTAAGTCGCTGAACTTCACGAAAACGATGAATATTGATTTTTGATGTATAATCTCTTTTGTTGACATTTTTTACAGAGTAGTGACCGATTCGATTATTAATCGAGTCTAATTTTTGTCTGTATTGAGCCTCCTGCATTTTTAATACGCGCAGTTTTTTTGATTGTTTGCTGCACAAATACTTTTTCATGTTCCACTGTTTTGTGACGTCTTCTGTTTCATTTTCTGTTTGTATGCCAACATTTTTAGAGCTGTAAGTAATACATGCCAACTGAACTTCATTGCTTTGACACACTGTGTCTGACTCTTTCTCATTACAGCTTTTGTTTTCTGTCACATGATCTGAATTTTTTATTGGCACCATTGTCTTGAATTCCTTCCCTAGAAGTTCATTAATGTTTGTTACACCTGGAACCTTTTTTTGACTCACAAGTTTTTTCTTCTGGTCAAGTACACTATTAACTCTGTTAGAAAGAGTAGATTGGTTAATTGACTGACACCATCATTAAGTAATATTAGGATCTCGCAAAATTCAGCAAATGTGTGATTATTTTTCTTATAAAAGTTGAAAATTTCAATCACAATTCCGTTTGACAGTCTGTCAATTTTTTTACAAGATTTTGAAGATACTGTATCAACACTTATGCCTGCATTTTGACAGTAAGGACCAGGAAAATCCATACTCTCCTATTTCTGCACTCAAAATGAACAAACAAAATGTTTAAGGAACAGTTAAAAAAGATATATATTTCATCATCTAAAATTGCAGAGCAGTATTTTATCATGGTATGAAACGTAGATCTGTAAATCACGTTTTCGCACTCTATTCGTACCACCTATCTTTGCGAGTTATTTGGTTAAATTTCGTTTACAGAGATTTCATTTTGTTATTAACATGTTAAAACATCATTTGCATACAATAATTTGGCATTAATTTGTATTTAGATAAATGTTTTGAAGAAGAAAAGTAATGTAAAATAATTCAAGAGTAAATCTATCAAATCTACATATACATGTCAACATGAGGATGATCATTTATATGATAAAATTTTGCTATATTTCACAAAAATATTTAATAAATGCAAAATAATTACTTACCAATACAAAACACTCGAACAGTGTACATAAATCACAGCATTTGTCTTGTGATCACCAATTTTTCACATCGAAGTTATGTTTATCCTCATGAATCCAATATGGCGACTTTGCCCATGTGTCTTATAGTGGTCAACTTGTGAAATGCGTACTTTCAAAATTAAATGCGGGTACTTAAATATACGTTCCGAAAAACAAATTTGGTATCAAAAGAAAGTTTAGAATGTGTGTTTTGTAATGGTATATTGAAAATTGAAATATAACGTTCGTGAGTTGAAAAAAATTAGCGAGACTTTAGGGACTATTTTCTCAGCACAGTGTCATCATATGCAAATTTTCAAAACGCCATCGGAAACGTCATTCATTCCCCATTCAATAGACGAATACCTCATTAATATTCATGAGGTTCTAGTGACCCGCATTTGCAAAACAAACACACTGGTGTCAACCCGCGCACACAGGAAATAGCAATTAACTGAAAGCTGACAATTGTGATAACTGATTGATGATTACATGACCATATGGTTAAACAACAAAATGTACATATTAATGAATTTTATATGCTTTTGTAGATAATTTAAAGCCCTTTTAAATAAAGTTTATTTCATAAAAATGTTATTATCAATATTGATTTTAATACAAATTTAGCACACACAGTTGCTAGTAGTGGCAAGTTGGAAATCTAACAAATCTAAACCCATTAAGGTCTAATCAAGATGATGCTCAATGCAAAACTTGGCAGAAATCCAACAATCCTTGGTAAATTTATGTGGTGGAGACAAGTAAGCTGAACAGGCAATAAAAGACCATAACACCGGAAAATGAACTGAATTTCAAATTCATTCAGGGTCCCATCAATTTAAAGCTATGAGTCAAATATGGCTGAAGTCCAACATTCGTTTGTATTGTTGTAGATCCAAAGACAATCAGGCAACCATGTGGCAATAACTGCTGTAAATATTTCTGTAGAACTAATTCAAGATCTTATAAATATAAAGCTCAATCTCAAATTTGGTTGAAACATACAATCCTTGTTAAGTTAACCTCTGGAAATAAAGGTTAGCAAGCTTAACAATCAGGGGCAAAAACACCTCTAAATGATGAAATAAAAGACACAAAATGAAATGCTAACAAGCTCAACATTAACCAGATTTGGTTTAAAATCCAACTATTTACAGTAAAGTTATCTTGCACAAAGCAAACTGTTAATGGATGGATGGACCAAAGAACAGCCAATTTAAATCCCATAGGGCTCCACTGACTTAATCGATTTGTGCCCAAATTTTTTCAAACTCAAAGAGAAAACAGGGGTTCTGAAGAATGTGGTATCTCACATTCCATAATGTATTCCTGTTTACTAAACCTAATAAAAACATTCAAACAGGATCTTAAAGAAAATGACAACATCAATGCTGCCACAACCAACATTATATATATAAATATATAAGATGTTGAATGTGATGAAAACTGCAATGAGAGCTAACATATGAAACTTACAGTGCTTGTTTTATCACTTAAAATGACAGTACTGGGAAATCTGATTCGTCATTACATTCACAACTTTAATAAGAAGCCATTTATTTTGTCAAGTTTTCTACACAAAAAGAATTTCTCAGTATACCATAATTAACAAAAGTCAACAATATTTTGATCCATGAAAAGGTCAGCAATGCCTACTGGTGACATTATTTTAAGAAATAAATGTTAATTAAATAAATTTTTATCAAGTGAAATTTGTGTTTTGCTTGCATATTTTAATTCTTCATAAACACTATATGCCCTCATGTATTTAAATATGAAAAATGTCAATATACCATCACAGCAATGTCTGTGAGCATTTGTGAAAACCTGAGTTCCAACTGTGTTTTGATCTCTGACTTGCAGAAGTGTTTGTTGTATTGCTACAATCAATTAAAAGTAAACCTGCTTTCTATTATCACATTAATTATATCTTTTGTACCAAATGAAATAGAGGGGTGGAATGAAAATAAAGGGTAAAATTGGCATGCAAAATACTACCCACATAAAAGCTAGTGGTCATGATAGTGTCATATCAACTTATTTCAAATGATCCATTGTACACTGTGTTTTGACTGTATGGCCTTAAACTAAGTAACAGAAAAGTGTGAAAAAAGAAGATTTGTTAAATTCAACAAATAATTTATTTCCCTAGAATACAAAGTGAAAATTTAAAAAGATCTCACTGTATTGTGAATTAAAACCCAAATAGTCCTCAAACTTCTATGACAAGTCCAACTGGATAGTTCCAAATGAATTCCAGTAGTGTTCCAAATAAATTCAATATTGAACATGCTGATGTGCCAATAGCCTCAAATGTGCTTATGTACCAAAAGTCTTGATGAATCATAATAATATAATCCAAAAAGTCCTTGAATGAATTCAAAATAATTCCAAAATATTGATTTAGTCCAAGAATTATTAATGAGTACTTGTAATTCCAGTGAATAAATAAATAAATCCTCTTAAATAAAAACTGAACACAACAATAAGACCAATTCCACTTCAGATGTTAAAGTAGGAATGAGCAATTCTAATATATTCAACCTTAATATAAAAACCTAAAACACAATTTAAAAACCAGTATGAAGGTCATTTTCCTATCAATTTTATTTCCAGAATATTCCAAGCTGTAAACAAGGTCAGGTATCTTACAAAAAATTTAGTAAAGAACAAGTAAAACGTGAGATACACCAGGAATTCTAATGGGGAACACCGTCCTGAATTCAGACTCAAATAAATATCTTTACCTCCAATAATAATGATCTGAATATTGAATCCATAATCACAGAGAAATATTAGCTATGCATTATGCTGTTTCCAAAATAAATGTCCCTAGTCAGTTAGGCCCTTAATTCAATTACTGACCAAGGTCAATCACACAATATAGATATGCATATAACATATAATCATGGAGAAAAGCCAACAAACAATATACACAACTGTAATAAATAATATTATGTAGATAACATGACTGAAGTATCTAACATCAATAAATTTGCAAATGTGATCAACAACAGTAAGAGAAACAAGTGAAAGGAACACTCAGTGCATGAAAAGCTTTGTTTCAAATATATGGTTCATTAAGGAGAAGCAAGTTCCAAATTTGTAGTGAACTTAAAATTCCTGAACTGGCACTCAGACATTACACAAAGATGAGCAAAAATTTTACTATTACTTGAATAAATCATGGCATCAATACTTTACTAATGAAACAATATTTCAAAAATCAAATTTTGACATTGATGATTAGTTGTTTCAGGAATTAAATGTCTCTATTTGCTGAAAAAAGGAAAACCATGTTTGTAGTGAAACAGTAACACGAAAAAATATCCACATTCATATGCAAAATGCAGACACATAATACATAAGGTTTCTGGAAGTATATGTGTTGTGTTTCGAAATGTTTAAAGATCTTTAAAAAGTTGGTTATCTTGAAAATAAAATTGATTTATACTGAAAATTAAACAATTTAATTTGAAAATGCATTTTATTGACAATTACTCTAAACATGAATAAAGATGAGTTTTAATTCATTTAACATTAGCCCCACCTACTTGTTCTTTCATTCTCATTGCCTAGCCAGGAATGTATCCATTTTTATATTTTCAGAGAACCCTCAGTAACTTGCACATGTTTTTGGACCATGTTGTGCATGAATCATCGATGGAGAGGAAGGACATTATCTGATCAGAGGTTCTCAGATATACAAATATTCTGAATGAGAAATGCTCCGATTAAAAATAATTATGAATTGTTTATAATCATTCTGCAATAACAACTGAAGAAAAAAGTTAAACAACCCATACCACCATGACTACATACAATTGAAGCTATACATACCCTGTAGGCATTTAAAATTGCCAGACAATCACTGAAAGAACCATCAGCCCAGCTCAACTTCATCCTGTGAAGTACAAAGCAGGCAATTTGCTAATAAACACACACAACTGCTGCAAACAGTACATATTACTTCCAAGTTCTGCATCTTTTGAGTCCATGTAACCTCAATACTGACCTCTGATCCTAAGTTCAACAGCTTTTGTGGCATCAATGGCCGCTGTGTGCAGTTATGGGATATTTTGTAAAGGGCACTTTACAATAACATCTTCATGGTTCATACAAAAATCTCAGGATCAATTTTAAAACTTTTTAAGGACCTTTTATAATTCTTTCAAAGGCTTACATTAATTAACTTATCTACTTTTAAAATCAAAATATAAAACTTATTTTACTGTATTCATGTTTACTTCATTTTCCAAAATTGTAAAATAAACTTTGTCTTAAAAAAAAAATCAACATATGGCAAAGTAAAAAAAAGTTACTGTCTTTATTAATTTCTGGCTGCATGCAGACTTTTTCAAATCACTGTATTAAATCTTCAAAGCAATGTCTGATCTCTACATTTTACTTCTTCATGGATTCTACCATGCTATTTAATATTTATTCTAAATTATTTAATTCACTGAAGCCTTTCCTTTGGATCTTTTTCTAAGGCAGTTTCACTAAATGGTAAATGTTAATTGCCTGTAACTTCTACCTTTTGCTGTTAGCTTTAACAGTGAAATATTCTTCAGAGATCTGGCCCAAATTTTTATCCATTTAATCACTGATGTCATTTTTCTCTGAATCTGCCTTCAAAAAAGAAATCATTAATGACTGCTCATATGAATCCAAAGTGCTAATGATTGGTGTATTTTACCTCTCATATGCAAGAAAAGGGAATTTTCCCTTACATCTATTACCTTATTACACAAAACACACATTGCTTTGGGTTAGCCCCGTTTAACCCTATAAATATTTGGGATCTCTGATCCATTTGCAATTGAAAATGCATTTTCCAATCATTAAAGCAGATGATGAAGTTGAGATTCACCAAGGTTCATTTGCCATCTGCATTGACTGGTTTACCAATAAAGACAGCTAAATTATGCTTTGGGAAGTTCAAGTAAAAATGTTTCATTCTGGCCAACAGACAATGGACATTACCAAAGGTATCATAATAAACATAAGGCATGACAAAATGAAGGATCTGAATGATTGTTAATGCTCAGTTTTTCCCTGAAATAACTGAACAGTTAAAAATGAAACCACAGTAACAAGTCAATTATTAGCATAATTCATGGATCTTTAAAAAGCTGTCAAAGCAAATTTCAAATAATTTTTCCAGGGCTTTTTCCAATTTTTTAAGACCAGATGTCAAATTCAAGGGGTTTTAAGACCTTTGCAATCAATGATCTTGTTACTATGAGGTGATTTCAGATCTCAAAAGCTGAATAAGTTATTTACTTTATTTGTCACTTTTCCTAGGGAGCCATGATTTGGGAGGAGTAGAAGTGGGAGGGGGAAAGAGTCACTGGTTGGTTTTTAACAGCACTTTGAACATGTTAGTTGGCTCTGTTAAATAGAAGAAATTGTAGCTATGAGCCCTCCCCAATGACACACCAAGGCAGATGAATAGGCTGGCCTGGGTAAGTACTAATCCCACAATCCCTTACGAGTCCGACATTTCTGGAAACTGAACAAGAGAGAGAATGAGAAAGAGAAAACTTTATACACAATTTCATAAAATGATGATCATGATAATGATGATTCAATAGACCAAAAACGATAATTTGAAGATAGCATCATCTTCAAAAAGGGTATTGAATGAGAATATTTTTGATGAATTCTCTTTCTTTCATTAATACCAATTTTATTTTGTCTTTAGATAAGCATCATCTAGCCTTCATGGGATAATTAAATAATAGCAAATTAAGGTAATGAAATGTACATGCTTACAGTGTGCAGATTCCTTACATTCTGCAAACAGAAGATGAATGCCATGCAACATTATCACCACAATTTTCCCAGTTATCACCACCGCACAAATACACATCATAATACATACAAGTATGGGTGCCCCACCTCACAGACTTTACCCCATGGGGAGGGATTAAAATTTTAAAATTGTTCTGTACATCAGCAAACCACCTTCAGTCTTATCATAAACTCTGTCATCTCTATTTTAAATGGTACAGTAGTTGCAAAATTTTAAACAGACATGCATGCACAAATGTCGAAATGAACAAGATCACACACTTTCTCTTTGAAAAGCAAGAAGATAATGAATCTGTTGAGGCGTATAACTTACCTATAGGTTTCAAGTTTCTTTCTGAATGGTTTTGCAAAAATACTTTTCAGAGACATAGCAGCACCTGGAATTAAGAGTTGACAATGTCCTAACTGCTAGAAGTAGAAAATATGCTCTGTTAATAAAAAATAATGCAGAGATTATGCAGTTCACAATGTCCTAATGGTTAGAAGTTGATAATCTACCTGCGTAATCAAAAGCATTGCAGAGACTATGCAGCTGACAATGTCCTAGCTGTTAGAAGTAGCGAATAAACACGAGTAATCAAAAGCAATGCAGAGATGAATCAGTTGACAATGTCCTAGTTGTTGGAAGTAGAAATAAACCTGTGTAATCAAAAGCAATGCTAAGATCATGCAACATGAGCAGGAAGTAGAAACCTTCCAATTAATTTCGGGTAGCAGGCATCTAATATTTCCACACAGTAATCAAAAAGCAAAGACAAGAAAGTGATCACCACATACTGTTCCTCATCCTTGGAAACTAATGTCTGAATCTCCTATAGCATCATAAATTCTAAAGGTGATCATCTGAAGCAACATAAGACCCAAGTCAACCCAAATATAAAATAATTTCGGGATTAAATCTCCCCCACCAATCTGAACAAAATAATCCCTCAAACGAATTAACAAACTTCTGGCTGAGAAAAAATTATATGAATCCAAGACAAATTTGTTTTTCTTTTCAGGTGTAGAGTATTGAAACCAGCTCTGATATTTTTTAAGAAACTCCAAAATACTAAATTTGATAACAAAACTATTTTCTTATGTTAGAGTTAACATGTTCACAAGCTAACAGCAAATACAGTACAAAATTCTCTGTCGTATCTATTTACCTTGAACTTGATATCAAGGACAAAAATTCATTCAACCTGTCCCAGATAATATCAATATATAAACACATGCTATATCTTATTAAATCTAAAAGTGAAATATTTCTTTCAAAAAACAAAATAAAGTTACTGAAAGGATATTATTCACGGTAATTTTTCAGCACTACACCAAAACTAGGTCAAATGTCCAATTATCTGACCACAATGTTGTACCATTTTCATTTAGCACAAGACATAAATCCTTTTGTGAAAACCCCATGTACATATGACCATCCATTAAGAAGAAGAAGAGTACTGACAAGATTTTCAAGATGGCCACCATGGCAGCCATATTAGAAGCTAAGGGGCACCATTTTCATTTAGGACCAACTAAGAAGTCTTTTAGTGAAATCCCTGTGTTAATATGACCATTTATTCAGGAGACGTAGCAACAATAAGTTTTAAAATGGCAAGTCTGAAAGCCATACTGAATATCAAATTGGCACCATTTTCACTTAAAACCAACCAGATATCACAGAAAGTCTTACAGTGAAAACCAAATGCCAATATGACCATTCCTTGATGCCATAACAAGATTTTCAAGATGGATGCCATAGTGACAATATTGTATATCCCAAAGGTACCATTTCACAACTGGACCATGTGATTAAATGTGTCTGTAAAATTTGCAGCAATACTTGCAGCAGTTTAGAAGGAATAGCAATAACAAACTTGTGCTAATGGGTGACAGAAGATGAACACTGGACAATGGATAAATGACATTTGTATAAGCTCTTCTGGTCTGTGGAAAGAAAAAATAAGGTTTGTTTGTTGGTTTGTGGTTTTAAGGAACAGCAACTCAAGTAGGTTAATTAGCGCCAAGTCAGCATCTTGCCTAACGATACACCATGGTGGTTAATCATGGTTGATCCAATGGTTTCAAACCTGCACCGTTTCGTTCACATTTCGAGCACCTCAGCCACTAAATCACCTCAGATTTTGCCTCCATTAATTACCTCTTATGAAATGCTGGAAGACACATTAATCCTGTTCTTTATGTCCGTGCAGACTGGTGATGGTGGGGTGGGGTGGGATATCCCTCAACAGGACTAATGCAACCTATCATAACTCTGACCAAATGACACTAGCATATATAAAAGTTACTTATTAATCTATGTGCAAATTTGATGATAACCCACTTATAAAAATTTGCAACATTTTCAAAGAATATCTTAAAAGTCAATGCAAGAAGGACAAATGACTTTGTGACCAATAAGTCATCTCACTGCAATTGTGAAACACAGGTATCTATCAAGAATGAGTGAGAGAGGAAGGTCACTGTCACCTTCTTTTGGTACTAAGCATATAGTAATAGCAGTTATCAAGTTTCTTCACTGGAACATAAACAGCCCCAAATAAATGAGCTGCTAATACAAAATTACATGTAATACTAAATTTTAAAAAGTCAATGAAACACAAACTATATGTCACAGAGACCATTTTTCCCATGAAGATGTAGAACTTATTCATCCACCAAGCTACATGATTCTTGATAGGGTAGTATGCATACAACATGCCAAAAACTCGTGTGGTCGTGGGCTAAATGCAAAAACGTAACCATAATAAGTAAAAGATAAATTATTGTTGATTATGATGTGCTTCTTTTTCTTAAGAGTGTGGTTGTAAATGAGATGCATATGAACATCAATTTCTTGATTCTATGATGAACAGTTCATGAGAAAATGAATCAAACACAAAATTTTACCCAAGTCAATCAAATATAAAATAAGGACCAGAATGACTCAATAATGAAATAAGGGAACAGTACTCATGAAGGTATATATCCTCACAAACTTTAATGATTCAAGATGGATAGCATCAAAGCATGTAAAAAGACTGTGGCCATAAACTAATGCAAACAATCACCCCTCAAAGGGACCGATGCTCTACTGGCTAAAATTCCTTTCCAGAAATTCAAGACACGACAATGTATTATTTTTAACTGCTGATTCATGAGACTATGATATTCTTGAGCGCTAAAATTTTCAAATAAGCCACTGTGACAGCCATATGGGATGTAAGATAGGCACCATTTTCATCTAGGTCAAACTGGACACCATTGGAAGACTCTTAGTGAAAACCCCATGTTGATATTTGCTCGTCAGTAAAGCATGAAATATAAGTAAAAGTGACCTGCCATTTGCCAATGGATGTGCAAAGAAACACACTTCAAACTGTTGCCTAGAACCTGGGAGGAAAGAAGAGCTGAGATTCAATGCCTGTATACATATATATGCTTGTATACGTGGGGATGCCATCCTTGACAACAGAGGTAGAACAATAGCTCTCCTCTACTTTGTACAGGTGAGCTAAATGCATTACCAATAATAAGACACTCCTCCAGCAAGCCAAAGACATGTCCAAACACTATCAGCTTGCCAATCCTGATATCCACTGGAATATGTGCCAGGACACGACCAACAAATGTCAGTTCACCATCATGTCGCTTCCGAACTCCTCCCACCTGACTGGTCAGCGCTCCCACCTGCAGAAATTCAATACAAGGCATTTAGAAAGAAAACTGGGCAACACTATATGATACCTACATGATGTGATGTGATGTGATGCAAAAGGTATGGGTTACACTATATGACACCCTTGTGAAAGACATGGGCTACACTATATGACACCATTACATGGTGTGATGTGAGAGACATGGGCTACACTATATGACACCCTTACAGGGTATGATGTGAAAGACATGGGCTACACTATATGACATCCTTACAGGGTGTGATGTGAAAGACATGGGTTACACTACATGACATCCTTACAGGGTGTGATGTGAAAGACATGGGTTACACTATATGACACCCTTACAGGGTGTGATGTGAAAGACATGGGTTACACTATATGACACCCCTTACAGGGTATGATGTGAAAGACATGGGCTACACTATATGACATCCTTACAGGGTGTGATGTGAAAGACATGGGTTACACTACATGACATCCTTACAGGGTGTGATGTGAAAGACATGGGTTACACTATATGACACCCTTACAGGGTGTGATGTGAAAGACATGGGTTACACTATATGACACCCTTACAGGGTGTGATGTGAAAGACATGGGCTACACTATATGCTACCTTCATATATTAGTCACCAGTATAAAAATATGAAATAAAAATTCTAATCCTGCACATAGATCAGAACTGTAACATTTCACAAGAAGACAGTGTACAAATTGAACAGACCGCTTCAGTGGCCTAGTGGTTAGAGCATCTGCCCCAGATGCAGGAGGTCATGGGTTCAAACCTCAAATGAGTCATACCAAAGATTTATAAAAATGGTAGTAACAGCTACCTTGCTAGGCGCTCAGCATTAAGAGGTTAGTGTTAGGACTGGTCGGCCTGGAGTAAGGATAATGTAACTGGGTGAGAATACATGCTACATGTCTGTGGCATGATGCCCCAGTGCTAAACATCACTATAAATTGCCACATTGCAGACATCATATCAATACGAGTGAATTTTTTTTAAAAACTATGTTAAAAACCCATATCACACACACACACACACATGCACCAACTGAACAAGATGCAAGGAGATGACCTGACAAGAATTTAGCCATAATGTGAAGAACACTACAAACCTCTTTCAGCATCAGAATGTTCCTCTCAATGTCATCGAGGTTGGGAGGTGACAGGGCAAGGGCTAATATTGCCTTGGGCTCACCCAAGTCCAGCAGCTTTACCTGAAGAATCAGCCTGTCAAGAGGGCTTCTCTGAAAATACAAGCATGTACAACATGGTTACTGTTTCTCAAACTGTACACAAGTGTTTGTAAATCTAAACTGCAGGTAAATCCATTACACACATAACAAATGCAATAATAATATGTAAAACATTCTAAACATATATCTGAAGATATTTACTAAGAATTCATCTTTTTCCCCAGGCATTACTGACTTGTGTGGATTTTAAAAACCAAATGAAACACACATCAACCTATGAAGAAAATGGGACCCTTGTTCCCTCAGTGGCATATCTACTAGTTTCAGAACCTAAGAAAGCACAATCATCTGCAAAACAATAAAAAGTGATTTTCATGAAGAAATAAATGTGAATACAAAGCAGATGGAGTTTTAGTGAATATACTATTTTCCTTCTAGTTAGAAACAGATTTACAATGGATTGAATTAGAATGAATACTACAGAATACTAAACAATTCACTTGTAAGTTACAAACAGATTAACAACCAATTTATTCACACTGTGTATAATAGTAAACTGGGCTCAGTAAATCAGATCTTCCTAAACAAATCATAGATTTTCATTAGTGAATCGTTACTGTTAGATAAATATTCTAAATACTGAACTTGCTAATACTGATAAAATCCAAATATATTACGGATGACAAAAACTCTTTAAGAAATCTCAGAATAATGACTTTAACTTAACTTTTCAGTGCCAATCTGTTACGTCATTACTGAAGTTCTTTCACAACCATATACATGTGAAAGGTACAATGACCCCACAAAATTTCTTAACAAATACAGCTTGGCCTTGTGACCATAAATTTCATCCAACTACATTTTTAGTTACATTCCTTTTTATTGCTATCAATGCCTTGTTATAGCCTTACACATGTGTACAAAGAAAGTCTATGAAAAAAACTTTTTGATTCTCTAGCATCTGACTTCACACAAGAATTTGATTTTCAGAATCCTAAGAGTTGTATGCTCAACATACCATTTCCAATGCTATGACCCTAGATCATATATTTTCAACACCTTCTGAACATGAAAACAGCTCAAGCTCTGAACCTAAAACCCAGATATGATACTTGGAGTACACTTACATCAATAAAATGTACACTTACATCTGTATACTTGGTGTACACTTATATCTATATACTTGGAGTACACTTACATCTACGAAATGATACTTGAAGTACACTTTCTTCAATGAAATGATAACTGGAGTACAGATATCTTGGAGTACACTTACATCAATGAATAATGCATGGAGTACAATTACATCGATGAAATGACAATTGGAGTACACTTACATCTATGAAATGATACTTGGAGTACACTTACATCGATGAAATGATACTTGGAGTACACTTACATGGATGAAATGATAATTGGAGTACACTTACATCTATGAAATGATAATTGGAGTACACTTACATCAATGAAATGATAATTGGAGTACACTTACATCAATGAAATGATAATTGGAATACACTTACATCGATGAAATGATACTTGGAGTACACTTTCATTGATGAAATGATACACAGAGTACACTTACATCAATGAAATGATACTCGGAGTACTCTTATATTAATGAAATGATACTCTGAGTACTCTTGCATCAGTGAACTGATACTTAAAGTACACTTATAATGAACTGATACTTAAAGTACACTTATAATGAACTGATACTTAAAGTACACTTATAATGAACTGATACTTAAAGTACACTTATAATAAACTGATACTTAAAGTACACTTATAATGAACTGATACTTAAAGTACACTTATAATGAACTGATACTTAAAGTACAGTTATAATGAACTGATACTTAAAGTACACTTATAATAAACTGATACTTAAAGTACACTTATAATAAACTGATACTTAAAGTACACTTATAATGAACTGATACTTAAAGTACACTTATAATGAACTGATACTTAAAGTACACTTATAATAAACTGATACTTAAAGTACACTTATAATGAACTGATATTTAAAGTACACTTATAGTGAACTGATACTTGGAGTACACTTATAATGAACTGACACTTGGCGTACACTTAAATTTATATACTTGAGTACACTTAAATCTATATACTTGGAGAACACTTACATTAATGAAATGATACTTGGAGTACACTTACATGTATGAAATGATACTCTGAGTACACTTGCATCTATGAAATGATACTCTGCGTACACTTACATTAATGAAATAATGCTTGGTGTACACTTTCATCATTAAAATGATCCTTGGAGTATGCTTCTATCAATGAAATTTAGAAGTTTATTAGAGAGACCCAAGTTACATAAATTCTAAAAGTAGTAGATTCCAACATTTTTCCAGTTAAAGTAACTGTCAAATTTCTGAGCTTGATTTACATGCTAAACAATTCAGAAAAATATGGGACCTGGCCTTTTACACTACTGAACATATATACTATGAATATTTACACAGGACACATAAAAAGCAACAAACGAAAAGCAACAAAAAGATATCAATCAAACTGAAACAAACCTGCATTTCTGGCACACTGTAGTCTGGAATACTATCCTGCCAGAACGTGCGAGTGATCAGTCTATAAACACGACCATTGGAAACGCGACCAGCTCGACCTGGTTTGAAATTGATACTAAAATAGTTATGGGCAGTATTTAAAGAATATCAGCTCAAACATTTAAGCACAAGTTAAAATATAAGCCTCCAAATTCTAAATTCTACATGTCAAATATGAAGCACAATTTTATAAACTTTCGTTCCAAAATCAACTTATCAAATATGCTCATTAAAAGTGTTGTTAAACTGTTCTCCACTGGGCAATTCAACTCTTATAATTAATCACTAAAAATGAGATCCCATATTTGCTGAACCTGCCTTTTCTCTTGCTAGAAAGTGAAAATCTTTAACCCAGTGCCTATTCTAAAAACACCTTAACACTGACCTTAACCTATAGTGTGGATGGAAGTATTGACATGCACACAGATGCCAAAAGTAAACATTATGCTGATTTTCTGCCTATGCAGACTTGGCAAAAATTGTGCCTACTTAGGCATATGAACTTGATTTTACTACATGATAACAGACAGAAAAATTTCTCAATCAGTAATATAGCAGTATGTTAGCTCAATATTCTATTCCAAGAACAAGCCCCTAATGTTCTAGAACTTTGTGGAACTCCTACTGAATCTAACGAAACAAAGTTCAATAAGTGATCTCTGGAAAACTGTATGGCTCATGATCAAAATATGTTCCTTTTATGCAGGTGAGACAGGAACTCCCAGCATATGAAAATGAAAGGTATATTACTTTTGAAAAACTTTAACAGGGGACCTTAACATAAATGCCAGCTTGAAACCACCACTGCTTTCAACACTGGAAGTCATACAGTACCCTCTCATAGTGTCTCTCACTCGTAATCCATGGGTCACAAAGTTAGTACCCAACCAGGCCAGCCAGATTTGGCTTCCTTGGTGTGTCCCTGGGAAAGGTACTTAGCTCCCAAAAAATAATGATATTCATACATACCATAGAGTACACTGCCTTACAGCAAGACTGTCTTATAAAGAAGTGTATCACATTTATTTTTACTACCACTTTATGAAAAAGGATCCATGACAAAACTTATATAACAGCAACAGTGTTATAATGGAGGACATCATAATGTAGGAGTACTGTATCTTTATCTCACTATTCACAGGCCAGGCGATAAATAACTCTCTTGTGTTACAAGTTTACGCGCACTGGTTAGATATCGTTATTATTATATATTTTCACATAATTAGACTTATTCCAACTGGATCAACAAATGACTTTGTAATGTCACTGTCTTTAAAACACCAAAGTTTCACATGCAAATTGTACACATTTGTTCTTACAATACTGTGTGTTGTATGTTCTCTAAATTACCAGCCTAATAAGAACATTCATGAAACAGTGGTAATTACTTTCAAATCAAATATCAAAATTGGACAAACCAGAAATATGTTCATAGAGCATTTAACCAAGCTGTAATGACAGATAGATGGAATGACAAGGATAATACCAATGTTCTATCCACATTCATGCACAGCATACAAAAGCCAACATTTATCAAAAATATCTGTGAACTAATGATTACTAAATGTTGGAATAATGATCATACATCAGGACTGACAATATTTTTCTTGATCTCTGTGGTCCATGACTTTTGAGAATACAATACAGTATATATATTACTGTAAATTGTTACAATGGTAAATGAATTTTTCTGTGGTTCGAAACACTTGTTTTGTTTCAACTGAGATAAAGTCTGCTGTACTTTTTCATTCTAATAACAGCTGGAACCAGAGGTTCAAAATGATGGCTAAGACCTCAACCTTAAGAAATGTTCAGCTGCTGCATACGATTTGCTGTGGCATGATTACAGTCATACAGACCTTTTCTCTGTATGCAGCTGGCCTTAGATGTCCACTGGACCTGCAGACTGGTGTAGTTTGTCTCAAAGTCACACACCTGCTGCTTGGTCAGACAAAAGTCTATCACTGGAATAGGAAGTTAAGTTGCTTATCATTAGGTTTATATATCCCGTACCATAAGTAATAAGAATATACAGTGAAATATGTCCAGAAAGAAAATCAAAAGAACATAATAAGTTTGTGTAAAATAAAAATATGCACCTTTTTGACAGAGTCATCCTTCTTAAGCTTTATTTCTGTTAACATTTGAGTTATTAACCTAAGTGCCAAATCAAGATTACCTCGCATATAGACATCTCTACTAAACCTATTAAAGTCCCAAAATATGATCACTGAAAACAAATGACAAGTGCACAAAAAAGCAAGAAACCAATTTTGCATATAAAAATAAATTTTTTGATAAAACTTCATCCAAATATGCTATAAGTTCTTCCAAGCCTTTTTATATCAAATCTCTGCAAGTTTGTAGTGATACAATACACACAGGTGGCAACTGGTATCATAAAGATGACATCATAATGTAATAATCATGTAGTTTTGACCTGTGTTCATTGATTTTACAAAAGTGGACACCCTTAATGACTATGACTAAATTTACACTTTTTAAATCTTCCCATGGTATATACGCAACAAATGCATGCTGCTTCAAATTTCCAAACTGCACAAACTTACCATATTTTATATCTGGCACAGTAATTGAGCTCTCAGCAATGTTAGTTGACAGGATAACCTGAAATCATAAAATGTAATACATTAATAAACACGTAATGAGAACTGTGACTAGATTTATTTTCTAACTGCATCAAAGCAGGAATTCTTACAGTGTAAAGACTATTTAAGAAATTAGGTTTAATTCATTATTAAAATTAATTTATTCTCTAAATTAACCTTAATTTATTATCCAGATGTTTACTACAGTGGTCCTCCTCTCGAACACCCCCACCCTATCCTCAACAAGTGGCCACCCACATTTTTACTTTTTATGACCAAAACCTCACTGGTTATCAGCAATTTTATGTTAAAAAAAAAAGAAATTCAAGATTGTCACCCCTCAATCATGGCCATCAGCCAGCATGTTAAGGCAAAATATTTCAAAAATTTACCACAAGCAGACACGTATTGATGTTTATAACTGGAAATCTGAAGCATATTGGTTCATTTCTAAATTCCATATGATCATTTGTTCCCACATGCAAAGGATCTAACTTTATTCATATTAATAGGTTGGTAATTCGATTATCCTTACTTCTGTGTGTTCCTTGCATGCCAGTTTTTGTCACTTTGATAATTAAAGACTATTACTACCATCAAGATGACAAAACTAAGAGCTGAGCAGCACAGTATTTCTCAATTCAAGTCAACATTTTGTGTAATTATCCACAGAAACATTGTTAAAGGTTTTCAACTTACCTTTCTGTATCCCTCCGGCGGAATGTTGAAAACTCGAGACTGCTCTTCTAATGTTATTGTTGAATGAAGTGGGATAATAACCAACCTAAAATTTTAAAGATTAAATCCATCTGAACTTAAATTTACAGCTAATTATCAAATCTATTCAGAGTCTGAGTGTGTGTGTGTGTGTGTGTGATTTGGATTTTTAATGTAGCTTCAACAATTTTTAAGTCATATCGCTACCATGTCTGCAGTGTGGCAGTTTACAGTGATGTCTAGCACTGGGACATCATGCCACAGACATTTAGTATCATGTCCCACCCAGTCACATTATCCTGACACCAGGCTGACCAGTCCTGACACTAACCTCTTGATGCTGAGCACCAAGCAAGGCAGCTCTTAGTACCATTTTTATACGTCTTTGGTATGACTCAACTGAGGTTCGAACCCACAACCTCCCACACCCAAGGTGGACGCTCTAACCACAAGGCCACTGGAGCGGTATTCAGAGAGTACTGTCAAAAGGGATGTAGCAAACTTCCTTATATATGAATGATTAAGGCAAGGTTTTCACCAAAGAAGTAAAACCATTTTAAAGGAGGACTGTGTTTACTATTGCAACTGATCTGAGATCAGATTATCACTGTTTTAAATCAGAACCAACTAGATATCAAATTTAATCTTCTGCTGAAACCGCCAGTTAATAAGACTTTCCACTCTGGTGAAGTAGCAATTACAAGATTTTCACGATGGACTATGGGGCTAAATTAGATGTCTGAGCAGCACTATTTTCATTTGTGACTAACTAGACCTTGGGATGAATATATGTATAAAGTTCCATGGCAATCAATAAAGTAGTTTATGAATGGCAATAACACCGTTTTCATTCAGAACCTACAATAGGGTTTCCATTCAGGTGGAGCAGCAATTTTTCAAGATAGACTGTGGAGGTCATATTAGATGTCTCAGGAGCACTATTTGCATTTATGAACAACTAGACCTTGGGATGAATGTATCATGGTTCACATCATTTTATGAAAATATTGGGAATTGGGAAAGGACTTTGTAAGGAAAAATGTCTTGAATATAAGGACCATGCATCGAATTAAACATGACCATGAATTAATAAAAAAAGGTAAATTAAGTTATACAAAATGGCTTGTTAAACTCACAGTAATAAAATATTCAATAACATTAATCCAAAAACACAACTTAATGTAGTCAATTATTAATATGCAGTACACTATTCAAACAAGTATTTGCAAGACCAAGACTCCAACTATGTGAGCCAATAACAGCTCACATGACTTAATGAAATCAGATCTTGCAAATCATCCAATGTATTTCGTAATGTTAATACTGTACACTGATCCATCATCACAATTCACTTGGCCAACTCTGTACTTCATACTGACAGAGTCCAAAGATTCTTTCAAGGTGTGCTGATTGGTATACTGATTTCTATTTCCTCTTTCCGGTGAGTTCTTTGTTGATCATTTGATAAATGAAAAACTAGTTGGTAACTGTCATGATTAAGCTGATATTACTGATGAAAAAATTAGCAAACTAAGAAGTAACAACTCTTTAATGAATGTTCCTTTTTGTTTTAAAGTAAGCACTTTTCCCACATTACAAAGGTTTAATAAAAAGTAAGCATATTTGAAATTTGTAAGGCCTGGTACGAACCATGATATATGTATAAAGTTCCATGGCACGTGTATGTGTGATCTGGATTTTTAACGTAGCGTTAACAATTTTTCTCTCATACTGCTATGATGTCTGCAGAGTGGCAGTTTATAGTGATGTCTGGCACTGGGGCATCATGCCACAGACATGTAGCATGATGTCCCACCCAGTCACATTATCCTGACACAAGGTCGAACAGTCCTAACCCTAACCTCTTAATGCTGAGCACCAAGCGAGGCAGCTGCTAGTACCATTTTCATAAGTCTTTGGTATGACTCAGCCAGGGTCCAAACCTATGACCTCCCACCACTTTTAGACCACCAGAGCAGTCTAAAGTTCCATGAAAATTTTTCAAGTATTTTATGAGCAGCAATTACAAACTTGTGCTAATGAATTGACAGATGTTGGTGGTCACATGACAGACAACTTACAGCAGAGTTAAAAAACCCAACATATTCATGATGAGACAGATATATGGTGGGACATGCCACCTACCACAATATGGTAGAAATACAAACAACTATCCATATCTTTCATCAATAATACTATCAATTTTTCTATTTTAATGTTATTCATCTAGATTTAAAACATTTCATTTATCAATATTATTCCACTCAGAATAAAGGAGGCACTCATGAAAAAGAGAATGAGAAAGATTAAGGGACAGACATACAAACATAAACTTACTGGTGATCCTGAGCTAGATTCTGAAGTTCCTCATCAAGATCTGTAATCTCTCCAATACCTAAAATAAAATATAACAATTTGTATTCATAAACTATGTTCCTCCAAGAATCCTGTAAAACAATAGATTAAAAACAAAAGTATATTGCTAGAAATATGCTCCTCGAACACAGATCCTAAGCATAAAAGACATGATGAATAGATGGAAGTGCACTATGTGGATGTGCTTCATAATAAAGATATTGTTTTATCAAAATACAACTGCTGTTTAAAGAACTTGGACCCAATGGATATATATATATATATATATATATATATATATATATATATATATATATATATATATATATATATACACACACACACACACACACACACATACACAAGTAACTCTTACAGATTAACTACCCTTACCTCTGTTAGGCTGACACTTGTATACTAGATGTTTACCAGTTTAAGCCTTACTGAAATTTATAACAGAGTGCTCACATTTGTAGGGTTGGGTGGAACGGTCTGATATTATTGTCATTGAGTAACTATTTTCAGAGAAACATAATTTACTGAAGTAAAAATTCCTTTCTCTGACCAATACATTAGCTGGGTGGCTACAAGTGGCCTAATGAGATTCAACTCTCTCCTTTGTGAGGTCATACCACCAAAGTAAAGATGGAGAACATAGAGTATACCACAAAATTATTCCACTATGTCTTAAACTGACACATTATGTTCACAGGCTTATGGAAATTGCTTGGATTTCATGATAGTTCAAAGTACGCTGATCTAATAACTTGCTTTCCCTTGCTTTCCTGCCTGAACTGATATGAAGAGCCTTTAACAGTGGTCATAGACATTCTATGGGTGCCTTAGCATCCCAGTTAGATAGCAGCTCTGCCCCTCCCAACAAGTTGATTAAGGAGAGGGTGAATGGTTCTTTTTTGATTGCCTACAGACTGTAACCTGTTTTAGATACAAAACCAGTTTGCATCATTAGTACGAATGATCCAATGGAAGGGAAGGGAACTGCATGTAGTTCAGATCTATGCAGCCCACTCACCCTGCAAGCTGAAGCTAGTGCTATCAGGATGCAAGTTTTGTATGATAAGTTTCATCAACGTTGAATATGGGGGCCCAAATTTTGAACAAGCTGAGCCACATCAAGATCCTGAAGAGGTCCATTTTGGGAACAAGGTGAACAAGCAGGGCTTGAATATGTAAAAAAAAAAATTGGAGAAAAAGTCAGAAAGTTCCTTGTTGTAACCAATATTGTCTGTTCCATGGTGTCTGAAATCATGGAATGGTATTCCCTGAGTTTTTGTCTTCCAACATAAAAAGATGGAAGTTAACCAATTTGGGCGATGGAGGCAGAGAGTGGTGTAACATCCTTAATGTGAAGCCTGTCAGAGAAAATGTGCCACTTTCCCTCGTATGCTTTCAAAGTGGAGGGCCATCTAGCTCTTGAGATCCTCTCCACAACTGAAGCACAGAACTCCTTTCATGCAGGGCCTCTTTAACATAAACCAGACAAAGGAGGAGCTCAGCAGCCTGGGGTCACTCCAATTTACCTGGTTATTTCTGTTGCTAGATTGAGAACATTGCAGATACCGGATCTATTCCATAGGAGACGGGAAATCAGAGAACTATATTGCAAGCCCTGCCCCTAATTGTCTGGCAAAAGTTTCAGTATTAGGACCGCTGAGGGGAGGGTACAGGTCCATATCCCCTCCCATCTGACTGAAAGGGCATCAACAACCTATGTCTTTGGGTCCAGGGATGATGAAGATCAGTAGTTTGTTGTTCCAACTGGCAAGGATGGCACTGGCTTTAAAAAAGTTGTCCCCAACAAAGTCACAAACCTCAATATTTTGTTGCCAATTTTCCAAAAATGTTGCGTTTTTCATGATACAAATACTACTTGTTTATCTCGACATCTCTGAGACCAGAGTAATATTGTCGACTTAAGCGGATGTTGAGGTAAGTGTTGTAGATTTGTTTTTTCTAGAAAAAAAAAAAAAAAAATCCTCAGACAAGTGAAATTTGTAAAAGGTGACCTGTCTTCGCTGAGTAGGATTTGCACTGAGAGAAAATAAACAATGGAAATGATTAATCAAAGACAAAACTAGTCTGAAATACACATGTATATTGATAACTTAAAATTGTACAGCAGAATCCATAATGCGTTAAGTACTGTACAGGTATACAAAAAAATCTATGAATTCATGTCTAGATCACATGTTAAAAAATTCATATATCATTCTCATCCCATTAACAAATACAACACATATAAATAAAAATGTTAGTCTTCAACTGATCAATATCCCAACAAACATCTGTCACTGAACAATTTCATTAAGATATTCATTGTCATCAGTAGCACGTGGATAGTTGTTTACATGCTACATGTACATGTACTTAAACTGGCCTAGATTTTATCAGTTGGAGACAGCTATCATCTTGCCAGGCTACCCAAGGGATGAAGCTATTCATGGGGAGATGAAAACACATGAAAAATTATAAAGTTTAACATACCTGTGAGATGTCCCACCTTCAATTAACCTGGCAGCCAAATATTTATGGTTTTAAAATATTTTAAATTTAATTTGTATTTTATGCCACCATTTGTAGTAATTGTATGCATTAACTTTTTTCCTGCAAAAAGGAAACTTTCATGGTACAATAAAAGTATTCCAATCAATTTGGAAAATGCAACAATTAATCAGATTCTGTTGCTTTTATTTAAGTTTGGTACTGGCATCCTCTGATGAAAACTGATCTGTATCTTAAGATTGTAGCTGACTTGCTTTGATGAAGGGTGCTACTGAAGTCACCACTAAATGCCAACTTTGGAGGACCAAACAAATGCTGGTTTATTATTGCGGTGGTAACATCAAATAACTGTAGAACATTGATTGAGACCAATATTTTTTCATTCGCTAAGTATTTAAGCAAACAGTTGGTGTTTCAAACGTAATCAGTTTTCTTTGAAATTTCAGCAAAACGAATTTTTTTCTGGGTAAATTCAAAAGGTTGACGTTGTGACAGAATGGAAAGGCACAGAATTGGTACACTACCCTGAGGTAGCCAATGTGAAGGTAATTGCAAATTACTGTTTGAATCTGTATGTGAAAGTATTTGTTGTCAGATCAAGACTTATCACATATTCATTGCTCTTCACAGATGAATGGACCTTGATGTCTCCATCTTGAACTTCGGGGCAGTCGTAAACTGGTTAAGCCTACTCAAGTCTATGACCAGTCTCAATTTCCCATTGGTTTTTGTTACCAGAAAAGTCTGGAATAAAACAAAGACAGCCTGTTTCTGGACTACCTCCACTACCTGCTTTACAAGCAAAATGCCTTTTCTCATTCTATAACATGTCTGCCTTCGTTGGTTTGTTTTGTTTTCTCTTCCCTCTGCCAAACTACCTGTAAAGGTTACAGCTGCCTATAATTCACCTGCCTATAAAAAGGTTCTTGTTCTTAGAAAGTACTGCCCAGTTTTTTTGACAATGATCATCTGGTCCATGGTACAACTGATGAGGTTGTGAAGACATTGGGGCTTGCAAGGAGAGATCAAGTGGCAACTTCTGTCCTTCTTGGCTTCTCCCCTCCTCAATTTGGCACCTGAACACAAGGATAGAACCAAACAGAAAGTGCACAGGATTTCCGCTGTTGGATTTAAGAGAAGACTGCAAGACAGCTTATCTTCTTATTTGATCAAGGACATTTACCATCACGCTGATGATCATTCCCTGCCATTTCAGCTAGGTGAAAGATTGCAAGAGATGCCAAACCAAGCAGGGAGGAAGTCGACACAACTTTCTTCACCAACTTATATATGTGGTGTGAGGCACTTGTGTGTCCATGTTATGACAGAGGAGAGCAGTTATGTTAATGGCCATATTGCCCTTATATAGACAACAGCACATCAAAGTGGTAAGCATTGGTGTGTGACTTGTACCAGTGGGATGAGAAAGTTGCAGGCAATTGACTCACACAAAAAAAAATGGCCAGTGAATTATCACAAATCTTATACAAGAGATACCCCAGTAATTTTGGCAATCTTTGCTGATTGCAATAAATTTCATAAGGACTGATGTTCATCATCTTCATCAGCACCACTGAGGCCTTATCCTTATATCCGATATTGACCGCTGAAGGAGGAAGGCATTCAGACAGTGGCAAAATTATGTTCTTCTATTCAACTGCCACCTTAAAACTCAACTCCATTCTTTCCATGGTCCGATCAGAATGTTCAGGTTAGTCTGTGTCAACCCCCTAATGGACAGGGTTGTTGTCCTCCTGTGTAATTTGCATCCAGGGATAAAACATTTCATACAGTAGTGATGATACTATATTGTCAGAATGCATCATACTGGCGTCAATTGTAGGATATGCTATTGCAGCCATTGGTGATATGTCCAGCACAGAGAGTGGTCCACCTGGGGGATGTCAGTCTGGCTGACAAAGTTTAATTGTAACACTGCATGCTGTTTCAGTGGCAACAAGTCCTTGCACAGGTAGGGGCAGGGACTTGTGCCTAGTGGGCTGCCAAACTGTGGGGAAACAATGTCCCATTTCCTCTGAATTACTTGTAAAAAAAACTTGAAGACAAAGCTGGTTGAATTATGTGTATTGTCCAGATTTGCAAAAGAGCCTGTGTGCAATCATCTGCTGTAGCTTTGATGGGATCAGAGGTAATTATTGCTGTAGGTGCCAAGCTGGGTATCTATACCATCATCTCAACATCCCACATAAAACTCACCAAGAATTCTGAATTCCGATGGATACGTAACATGGTGTCTGGATGATTCTGAATGTGCCCTTTCTTCTCAGCCTTTGAATTACCTTTTAAAGATGCTGGATCATACATCTTCTGCCCAACAAGAATATGGGCAACATGGGTGTGACGATGAACAGGCAAGACAGGTTTCATGATTATCCTCAACAATTTTATAGTGCTAACATTTCTTGCACATACTTGACATCTCTGAAATTATCAGGAGAAAAAATAAGTGCATACAGCAAATAACAAACTATTCAATATGGCAAACTAGCATTAACAAGACACAAGAAATGCATAATAAACCAGAGTTTAAGAGTGTAATACAAAAACACCAGTAAATCCAATAAGTCTGTTACATACTGATATCAAATGGACAACAACGATCACCATTAAACAAGTATAAATTCACCAAGAATATCTATGTTGTATATCAACCTTTGGACTTCTTATATTGCTGAAAAAATGTTGGATGGTTTGAAAATATGATAAATTGCAATAGATTCTCAGAGGCACAATTAACAGTTAAAGCAAATGTTTAAACTGGTAAATATCTGGTATATGGATGGCCACCTAGTGGGAACATGGGAAGCAGTGCTCAAAGGAAATTTTTTAAACACAGGTCCAGGGCAGGTGACTTAAATAAACTCACAAGCCCTGACTGAAATTCCACAAGCCCTGACTCCAATTTCCACATGCCCAAACTTTCCCATATTTTAATATTGTCACACAACGTTGCAATAGCTACAATTCGAACATAAATTCAATAGGATTCAAAGGGGTTTGTAGGTAATGCAAGTATCATTAGTGTTCATTACTACACTCACTAGGGACTGGATGGTCCAGGTGTTCAAACTTCTCTGCTGGATTCTCTGAGTGAATCCTGGTCAAAACTGAGTTGACATATTTTGATGTGTTGTTTGCAGTATGTGTAAAGAACTAATAGCACCCCCACCCATATCTTTTCTTTTTTCTTTTTGCTGGCATGCTTCACAAAGTCAACCAAAAAGTTTTGAAATTTATTTCTGTTGGGCTTTGCTGATAGATAATTGCTTCCAAAATCAGCTTCAAAAGTGAATTACACTTGAACACTATTTCAACAACTGAAACGATATTCCGACAACTGAAATGATCATGCTTTGCATTCTATATATGCAGTAAAATCCTACTTCAATGAAACGTTGCCACTGTTCACACACTTGTCAAAAATATAATACATATAGCTTAAATATTCCCATTCAAGGCAATTCTTTGATTTACCTATAATTAGTTGTTCCACTTCCTGATCCTACCTATGCAAATTAGCACAATGGGCTCAAACATTGCTCACTAGCTATTGTCAGCCAATTAAGTAATATGTGAAATGGTGGTTTATACCTGACCTCTTTGCCTTTAACTGCCACTATTTTAACTGCCCAAGGGATAGTTTCACATCAGCTCCAATCTTGAGTGTTTACCGTTTATACATTCTACATGTCACGGGTATATACTGAAAATATTGGTTTTTTCCTTCTATTTTACTGAAAATTGTGTTTTCTTGAAAGACAAGCATGTCAGGGGGTTTGGGAGTATAAAATCATGTTTTTAGCATAACATGCCATGCTTCAATTTGATTAAAATCAGATCTCAATTTCACATAGGACAGTGGTGATCTGATTTAGATTGTGCTGTGTTATGGCAGGTATGTCAACATCTTGAAATACATTTATACATTTCGTAAGTGCAATCAAAGTTTTCTCAGGCAAATTAGAATTTTGTTTTACAAGCCCAATGGGGACCTCACTCAGAATACAGGGCGGGCCTGTTAAAAAATTAGAGGGGCCCTGGGCGTCAGGCTCTCAGATTCTTTGAGCACTGAAGGGAAGTTAATCTATATGAGTTGCTTCTGTTTGTCTGTATGATATACAGATGGAAAGGTGTTTCTTTGTCTGCCAAAAGAGGGCTAGATTTGGAGGTAACAGAGGTTATTTCCTATAAATGTTAATGTCATCGGCTTTTGTATTTGATGGAAAAACACACGACCTGTGTGGCAGATGCCCAAAATTTTAAAAAGATTCCTAAATAAGATCAATACAAATTTTAACATGCTGGCTGTGGTAAATAAATTAACCTCATATTGTTCTTGTTGTGGGTTTAATGCCATTTTTCAACACATGATAGGCTATACATGGTAGCTAGTTAACTAGTGGAGAAAGAAGCTGGAAAAGCCTTGGTAAGAACCAGCAACCCACAAGAAGCTACTGGCAAGCTTTTTCACATAACCACATTGGCTACAACCTCATGTCAAATGCTGTTAGTATAACGTTTTTAATAATCAGATAACTGTAAAAAGACACTCAATAAGAGCTTGAATATGGTAGTTGATCTAAATGTTAAGCATTTACATGATCAGATTGGTCTTTGTTAATACTAATGAATGTTACAGGTTTTGTTACACTCATAGCAAACTGTATGCTTGCTCATTTTTTAAGGTATGGGTGAGGGGAATTCATTAAATTTTGTAGGGACTCACATGTCAATGAGAAAACACTGACCATGTACCCTTAACCACTACAATCCTCCCCCTTACCTTGAGATTCCCACCCCCATCTCACATTGCTAAGTTCAAACATATAAATGTGTCATAGACACTTGAAGGTAATTTACAGGACCAAATAATGCTGAAAAATGAAGGATAGCGACCATCAAGAATCAAACTTGTATTTCAAGGTCAGTTGCCCACACTACAAAGCTGGAAGTCTTGCCCAGTTATACTGGTGGATAAGTAATCTAGTATTACTGGAAAACTATAACTGTCCACTGGATAATATTATTACTATTATCATACTGTCACCAGTGTACACTCAACAACACCATACAATAAGGTAGAGGATAAATATGAAATTTACAATGGTCACCTCCAAGTGATAATGAACAAATCGGAAATATTTCATTTATGAAAATTTGTTTTGGCACATCATATAGCTCTGGAACAGATGAAAAGACTAATGGACAGATAGGATATAATTAATGTTCTTTGCTGTTTGCTGAATTACCATAGTGGAATTAAAAATCAAAAGAAAATGCTGTAAATGGAGCTCACCTGGCAAAAACACTAAGACAGTTCCTCTGACTGGGGCAAAACGAGTCTTGCTGGCCCTATAAATGGAGAAAAACCACTCGCCAATAATTAAAATTGTTGTACCAACCCCCTGACTGGTTAAAATACTTCTTGTGAAGTTATTTGCTTATAACCTAAGAAATGAAAGATTCTGTATTCATGTGTCCTTCTTGTATGCTTTGACAATATTTATAAACAATGTTTAGATTATAGTTCTGTTATTATTCTTGATATTTGTTATTTTTTTTACAATTTGTAATTATAAGAACTGAACTTTACATTTCATAGGATTCGTGAAGTCACAAAGTTTGAAAATCCATTAACACTATGCATGAATGGCCGTTGCTATGCTATAGCCTTCATGCAATGTGCATGAATAGCCTTTGCTATACTATAGCCTTCATGCAATGTGTAATAATGGCCTTTGCTATGCTATAGCCTTCATGCAATGTGTTATAATGGCCTTTGCTATGCTATAGCCTTCATGAAATGTGTAATAATGGCCTTTGCTATACTATCGCCTTCATGCAATGTGTTATAATGGCCTTTGCTATGATATAGCCTTCATGCAATGTGCAATAATAGCCTTTGTTATACTACAGCCTTCATGCAATGTATAATAATGGCCTTCACTATGCTACAGCCTTCTTGCAATGTGTAATAATGGCCTTCACTATGCTATAGCCTTCATGCAATGTGTAATAATGGCCTTCACTATGCTATAGCCTTCATGCAATGTGTAATAAACTCTGAAACTTCAATGACCTCATGAATCATGTAAGATATCAAGTTCACTTCTCAAGTAAGCACAGAATTCAAAATTTTTACAGTTACTTTATATGATCAGTTAGCTCAGAAGACCCGTTTGTCATGTCACTGGTGGTTCTGAATGTTTTGATTCCATGCAACAAACACTGTTGAAAATGGTTACCTAACTGCTTGAAAAAAATCTGGCTGCATCGGAAGACTAATGATGTCTGAAATATGCAACATTTGGTTGGATTAGAAGAATAATGATGCCTGAAATATGCAAAGTTTGGTTGGATCGGAAGACTAATGATACCTGAAATATGCAAAGTTTGGTTGGATCAGAAGACTAATGATGCCTGAAATATACAAAGTTTGGTTGGATCAGAAGACTAATGTTGCCTGAAATATGCAAAGTTTTGGTTGCCTGGAGAGGCTAATGATGTTAAACACAAACTGACTGAGCAAAATATAAGTTTATTTCTAAGTTTCATATTGCCACACAAATTAATAGTAGTCACTATATCTTTACACACAGATTAATAGTAGTCACTATATCCTTACACACAAATTAATAGTAGTCACTATACCCTTACACACAAATTAATAGTAGTCACTAGATCCTTACACACAGATTAATAGCAGTCACTATATCTTTACACACAAATTAATAGTAGACACTATATCTTTATACAGCAACTTTGCAATAATTTATTTGGCAATCAAAATATCAAGATGCTGGTTGTTGACCAAAATCCATTTGCTTAATACAGATCCAATATAGTTCACTTCAAACAACAGCCATAATCTATTGCCAATCCTAAAAAAGGACTTTACAGCAATTTTTTTAAATGCTGGCTAACTGATAAAATTTTGATTGCTATGATTTCTACTCTTCAAAAGTTCCATGAATGTGAGTCATAAGTGATCATTTACATTTATTACACACCCAATGAATCTTAAATGGCTTAAACCTGGCTTTCAATACAGATGTTCAATCCACATTTCTGTACCACACACCCAGATCGTAACAAATGAAGTGTTTCCTCTGACATCTGCACATCAATGTTCTTAAATGCACTAACAGGAACTTTTATAAACCCATTTCATTTAGAATTTCATTCACATTATAAAGCTAAAACAACATGGTAAGTGTAAAAGATGGAGTATGCAATAGATACACAACTGCACCCATGTCTTTTTTCTAGCAGCAGAAAGAACTCACCTGGTATGGCTTATGAATAAGTTTTGGCCCAGGAATCTTGACATATCCCTTTGGCCTGACAATCTTGACATATCCCTTTGGCCTGACAATCTTGACATATCCCATTGGCCTGACAATCTTGACATATCCCTAAGCCATATCCAACTCACTCTTTCTGCTTGCATGGAACAAAGCACTATTGTACTTTTATGTATAAATCAAGTCAGTCATGGCTTAATTAACAAATAGGCAACAGCATTTGTAAGCCATGGCAATAACTGTCATTCACCTCAGAGTGCTGTGATATCATGACTGCATCAAGCATTTTTTAATTGCCGTTAAATGCCATTCACTGTATTGTCTAAAGCAGTATCTTCAGACAGGACATTGATGCTACCTTTCAACAATAGCAATCAAGCTTTAGTATTTTTTCAAATATTATACCTCTTCCCAGAAATATCAGAAACAGAAATGTACACTTGTAATCTTACACTGCCAAATATCATTTGAATGAATTTATGTAACTATATAATTTTGATCAATATTTTTTAAGGACATACCTATCGCATCACATGTTAATAATCCTCTGAATCTATAATTCTTACCCTTGTTCTTTTAATTCCAGCTTATCAAACTCTTGAATAAGTCGAATACAGAGATTACGAGATTGAGGTGAAATCTCTGGTAAGGCCTCGTCTAGTGGTGGGATCTGAAGAAAAAATGAATTTGTTCTTAAAATTATTGAAACATACTAAAATCAGTTCTCCAATTACCATACTTTCTGCATGTTCAGTGACTAAAACATACAAATAACAAGTTTCATGTACAATTAAAACTGTCAAAATGGGAGCACCATACTTAACTGTCTTTAGCTCACAGCCACTGGTATAACCAATAAAATGTGTTTAAAACAATATTACTCACCTGTAGATAAAAATCTCATTGGTAAATGCGCAAGAGGAATATACCACCCTTTATTAGTGGAGGAAATCATTAAAGTGAAAGTTGTCATCTCAGAATTTTTTGTTTATACCTCCATTGTGGATAAGTCTAAAACCTGGTCAAACACAGACCACTGAACTTATCCCAGTTAGTGCAGTGACAATACCACAACAAGAAATACATGTACATAATGACTAGTAACATGCCATTCTAAAGCTGTGCAATATACTGCATTTGCAGTGGAACAAATATGATGACTACTGTACTCATATTATAAATGTTGAGCATTCCATAACTGGACAATATTTTGAATTCAGTGTTAATGTTCTCATCAAAGTAATACTTAAGAGTACAACTACTTTTAGTCTGTCATGGTAACACTGACACATCATGATTTAGTCTGTCATGGTAACACTGACACATCATGATTCAGTCTGTCATGGTAACAGTGACACATCATGAAACAACATAATTAATGTATAATGTCTGAAAACATTTTTTTCTTATTTGGAAAGTAAACTTGGTGATCATTTTTATTTACCATCTAAAACCATACAGTGATTAAGGCTTCACCCAGTCAGTTTGATCTATTCATGGTAATTCAAGCCAGCTAAGCTCTGATATGCTAAACATATTTACAATGCATCTGTCTAGGTAAATCTGTAATTTATTTACTTTCTAAAATAAGCTCAATTCTTTATTACAATAGGGTGAGCAATATTTAATTGACAACATGATGTTTTTAAAGGCAGACAGTGCTTCACTAACACAACATGGTCTTTCAAGGTAATAAGCAATGGCTAAAGTTTTGATATGCTAAACATACTGGTAGTCACTTTGCCTTCTCTTGGTACTGATAAATTTGCAATTTATTAACATTTCTTCATAAAATAAACTTGATTCTCTGTTTTCTTTCTCATTAAAAGGTAGTATTTGCCACTTCTGTGGTACAATACACAGAGCAATGTTTAATTGACTCAGTGTGGTGTTTTTGAAGGTAAATATTAAAACCAGCTAAATTTCTGATGTGTCAAACATCATCACAATGCAATGTCTTGGTAAATTCTAGATAAGACACAGATGCAGACATGCCTACCCCAGAAAACTTTTTTGAGGGACGCCACCACCAAAAATGAGGGACAGAACATGAAAATGAGGAACATAAGTATGTTAGCGTGAATAAACATAATAAATTCTCTCAAAACATCATTAAATACCAGTAATGCATACTTATAATAAATATTTTTGTATAAAACCCTGTACTGACCTATTCACAATATATACAAATATACAAAATTTAAGTCCAGAAAAGATCTTGAAGTTTCCTTGATCATTGCTTCCATCTGCAGAAACAGTGAACGGGCAATTCTGCATTCTTTCAACTAATTTTAATGTAGTATTGGCCGCTATTTCTTTAACAATAGCAGTTCCTTTTGTTCTACCACAATGAAATTGTTTAGCAATGTCAAAGTCACTAAACATAATTTTAAAAGCCTTTGAAAATGTATCCAGTGTACTCATAGGCAGATTGAGTTCAGTAATGATATCTACTAACAACTTCAGCTCTAATTACATCCGACATAGGCATAAGATGAAGTTGCACTAGATCCAGCCTATAATAAAAATAAATCCAACAATTTTCTTAGAGTGTTTAACTTCTTTTTCAAGGTTGGAATGCCTTTCTCCTGAAACGTGTCAGCGTATATCGAACATTCCTCCAGACTTTATTGAAAATTCACAATTACAGATGTTGCAGAAAGCATTTGTATCTGCATTTTTTCCTGACTTCAAGAATTCATACTCATCAGTGTATTCTTTACGAAAACACTGAGCGTTTTTTTATGCAAGTTTTGAAACACTTTAATCGATATCCAATTGGTTTTTAGAAGCCATGAATTTTTGTCCAGAATCAAAAAACAGCTCATTGTAAACAGAATGTAAAAGAATCTGTGAATGTAGACTTTTGTATTAGAACCGCCTCAGAGCACACGTGTTTGCAATGGCTATTTTAAACCATCGCACATGTGCAGATTTGATAATTTCCTGTTCTGGTCGGTGATAGCATATTTTGTGACATGCGGATTTTTTATCCCCACTTTTGCGGATTTTCAACGCTAAATGTGTATTTGTGAGACGCAAAGGAAATTTTGGGCATTATGCGGAACTAATACGCAAAATGCGGGACGGTAGGCATGTCTGCTGATGCATTTTAGAGATGTCAGTGAGGTGAACCTTAAAACGTCCCTATTAATGGTCATGCATATAACTGAAAAGATATACTGTACTTTCAGTATTTTATAAAATAACAAACATGATGTTAAAAATGAACAACTGTTATCCACAATATTTCATTCATGATGCCTACAATCATTATCGAATAAGGTCAGTCATTAATGTTAAATGACATTCTGACCAATCTGTTGACCAGGTATGTTAAATGTGATTTAGCATAATAAATCACAGGCCTTCTCACCAACTGCTATGATATACTACATGAAGTGTAGCTGGACAATCATTCTGGAACAGAACCATTCAATCTGTAGGAGTGGAGTGGTCTTCTGCCACAACCAAATTTGCTACTCACTATTTTGTCTGTTTATTAGTTCCAAGCCATCTGCTATCAGTGCACATTATATCTTCAATTGGGAATATTTCACTTTTTCTTCTGATATCTTTTTGAAAATAATCTATATGTTGGGGATCCCCTTTTCCACATGAAATTAAATGGTTATGTAATGTTATTACCTCTCCAAGTTTAGCAATATCTTCTGCATAGAATTCTGACACTTTGAATGGTTTACCCTCTACATTCACCACTGGTGCTGGTTCCAGTTTATCTCTCAAAGGAAGGGCAAAATAGTTGGCAAAGAGAGAGGACTCAAATGTGGCTGACATAAGAACAACCTTCACATGGCGGGAATTGGTTCGCAAGAGTTTGCGCACAACAAGCAAACAGAAATCGGTGTCCTGGTCTCTCTCGTGAACCTGAAGAGAAATAGGTAAAATTGTACCATCAAGTAAACAGCCATAAATATGATGCAAGAAGATTAAATATGATGAATCAGTAAGGGACAAATGGCTACTATCTCAATTTGCAAATCTTCATTTGAATTTACTGATCTACTTTCTGGTCTCCTACTGTAAATTAGCAACATAACATGTGGGTTATCCACGTTTTTCCCTATTACCCTTCCCCCCACCTCCAGGGTTTATATGTCCACATGTTATACAATCTGATTTTTACTCATATTACCACACTGTAGTAATATTTTAAAAGACTCATTTCCTATTTCAAACAATGTACCAAGTTCAAAACAGTAAATGAGTCTAATGTTGACTGTATAGTTATGTTTTACATGTCAGCTTAATTTTTTGAAGTTTAAAACTGATAAAATAACAAGAAGACAAGATCAACAAAATAAAATCAGCATTTTTGATTTAATAGTTTACTAATTTATGAAGAGCAGCAATGTTTTTGCATTTACTAAAATCTTAAACTGCCATATATATAATTTTTGAATATGAACATCTATAGCACAGTATATCAATGTCAATAATAATAAAAGATGATAAAACAATTTAAATTAGAATTTTCAATATCCTTGCTGTCTTGAAAAACATTCATAACCTCGGCTAGGCATGTTTCATTTACAGTTGAGGGCTGTGATGCTGCATCTGATTTGCTATTTTAGTTGGATTCAGAGCTAGATGAATCGACTTTAGACAAATTTCACACGGAATCCATTGCAAATGGTAGCTGGTGTTATTCTTTCCCAAGCCGCTATACCCTAACTGGTTATACTTTTTATTGTGAAACTGGAAGATGTGTAGTTCATGCCATCTGGCGATTATTTCCAGGCAGGTGATTATTTTATTGATTTTAAATTAACAGATAGGTGCAACTTTATTTTACACTTATGAAAGAAAGCACATAGCATCACTGTGGAATGGATGAGATGGCTCAAGGTGAGGAAACTATCTTTGAATTGACCCAATTTGGTTGAAATGACTGTTTATGGATTCAATGGTAAATAGAAAGGATTGTTCACCATACCCTACTATTTTATACTATGGTCATAATGACAAGCCAACAACATAGATTCTGGTAATTTATTATTCTTTATGAAAACCTGCGGGTTATGTACATCTGCGGGTAATGTAATAAATTTCTTTACACACAACAGAAAAACTTTGGGTAATACATGAGTATTATATTTGCATGCATGTTATGTTCACTAATTCACGGTTATCATAAACTGAACAATACAAAGGTTTTTTACTACTTGTGTTCTGCTGAATACAAAGCTGAACAACACAAATATACTGATCTACTGCTACTGATTAGAAAATTTAACAACACAAATATACAAATCTACTTCAGGTCTAATGATTAGAAAATTTAACAACACAAATATACTAATCTACTTCAGGTCTACTGATTAGAAAATTTAACAATACAAATATACTAATCTACTTCAGGTCTACTGATTAGAAAATTTAACAGCACATAGATTCTGAACTAATTCTAATCAACTGATCAGAAAACTGAACTATACGCAGACACTGATCTGCTTTTGGTCAACTGATTAGAAAATTGAACAAAACATAGATACCAACTAGAGATTCACTTATGAGGAAACTGAATAACACATTGCACACCTTTGTGATATGTTCTCAGTTAATCAATCCAATGTGCACATTGACCTACTGCACATTTAGAAACTGAACTTGTTCTCATATTTATTCTCAAATAAAATGCAGGACTGGATATATTTTATCGAGTGTGAATTCCTATGACACTTTGATTACTGAACTCATATAGTATAACATGTTAAGTATATCTATACTGTGTTCTTAATTTTTTGTCCATGATTGCCTATTGCACTTCAAGCTAATGTTCATTTGTAAATAACATGTTTACATGGCTAACTTTTGTCCATGAGGGAATTCCAGAACATTCTACTGGAGCCATTTAAAACAAAGTATTCATTCCTGTTTCATATCAGTCTTTGGGAATCTATTATTATTTACAGTTGTGTTCAGATATAGTTAGTGAGGAATTATTTAAATCATTCATTGGAATTACTAAAGTACTCACTGACTGAATCAATTATTTTGGGATCACAGAGAACACATTCAAAGACATTCTTGATTACATCATTGTGGTACATCAGGACATTCAAGACTTTTGGAATTCATTCAGAACATTCCATACTTCTGGACTTGTGATAGGACATTTAGGATTATTTGGGATTTAACTAACAATACTGTGTTTTTTTAAAAGTTTCACACTGTAGCTTAGAGAAATAAATTCTTTGTACGATTCGGCTTAAATTGTTGGTTTCACTTTCTTTCTGCTATATATTTTAAGACCTACCATTATAACAATGTGTGAACTCCAGTATATTATCAGGTGTCAGTTTCTATGTCACTGTGATTACTGACCTCATCCAGTACGACATGTGTAAACTCCAGCATATTCTTGGCACCAATCAGCTTCTGTAGCAGGACACCTGTTGTGCAGTATAAAATCCGAGTGTCAGAAGAAGCAGTTTTATCCAAGCCAACCTGAAATAAAAATTCCACAGGCATGTAAAATGTGCAAGGCTGCTGTCTTTTAAGTATTCCATGATGTAAATATTCCAAATGTTATAAAATAACAATATTTTCATTATTATTCATGCTTAAAAGAAATTATGAAATCTTAAAAAAGTTAAATTCTGTGTGTATCCACTTGCTTCTACTGTGAACAATGACAAACAGGCATGGCAAATTGTCCCTCTATTTCACCTTTATCTTATCAAAGAAGTTCCTCTTTCCCCCAAGATAACTAAAATACAGGTTCTGTCAAAAACCACAGGACACCAGGTTACTCCTGTGAAGAGTGCTATGATGTAAGCACAACACTATGTCACTGCTGTGAAGTGTGTTACGCTTTAAGCACAACACCATGACACTCCTGTATGGTGTGCTGGGTTATAAACACAACATCATCATGACACTCCTGTGAAATATGCTGTGCTATAAGCACAACATCATGACACTCCTGTGAAGTATGCTGTGCTATAAGCACAACACCAAGACACTCCTGTGAAGTATGCTGTGCTATAAACACAACATCATGACACTCCTGTGAAGTATGCTATGCTATGCTCTTTCTTCATTTAACTTATAAAACTTTTCGACAGAAAATTTTAATGCTACTGCTTCCTGCACCAAAATCAAAGTATCCTGATATTAATGAAATGTTCACCGAGTTGTTGAAACAAGAAAAGAAGGATAGCTAGTAAATAATGCTCCAAAGTTTAAAACTGAAGATTAAACAACTCTACACCAACTAAAAGATAAAAAGTAATTATATTAAAAACACACATTACTACTGATATTCACAATTTTTGTCTTCGCTAAAATCTAATCCCAACCTGCCTTCATCTTGTTACACAAGGTCTAATCAAATAAAGATGCAAGCTAAATCCAAATGTCACTAGTAAAGTTCTGCTGCTGAAACGCAAGCTTTGGAAGATGAGAATTCAGGGGCTCTGACTCCATTGCTAATATTGTGGAACACCATAAAACAAAACTCATTCACGATTTCATCCATATAAATCTGCATTTTAAAATTGGTTGAAATCCCAAAGCACTAATAAAATAATGCTGGAAAATGGATAATAACCCCTGTACATGATGGAATCAAATACTGGGAACCAAAATATTTATTATGTATATTTTAATCTGCATTGTTAATTTGGTTTTTATTGTTTATTATATGCTATGGATAATTGTATTTTGGACTTGACCTCGTCCAAAATCAAGTTTATTTTCAACCTCACCTTAATCATTGATTGGTTTTGTAAACATGTTTATCTCAATCTGAATCCAGAACACTGGAAATTCCCCATGAAATGCAGAGTCTACCTGTTGTTACCACATTTTACATTATAATTTTAGTAACAGATCTAATTATAACTGAGATTTTATCTTGTAAACATCTGGAACCTTCCAGAATGAAATTTTTCCATCAGGTAATAGTTTTCTGTTGGAAAATGCTAACTGTAACCTGAGGTCAAGTAGAGGACTATATAATCTTGTTGATCTAGAAATTATTAATTTTGCTGTAAGATCTAAGCAGAATCAGTCATATTATTGTTGTGTCCAGTATTTCATTTGAGCTGGAATTTATTCAAATTATTTAATTAAAGTTATTCTTCTCTGGAAATACGAAGTGCTCAAATATAACATTCTTGGACATAGAGACTTCGATTTTATAGTGAAATTCAAATATGGATATATTTTTAGATTGTATTATTGTGATCCAATAAAGGACTGCAGGCACATCACCATAACAAGTGGCCACCACAGGCACATCAACAATTCCAGCCTTGGATTTATTTTGGAACACTACTAATGTTTATTCAGAACTTTAATCATTAGAACTTGTACTAGAAATTCAAGGATTATTTTTAATTTTTTCACAATACCACATTTCACTTTGTATTCTAGGGACATATAAAGCAACATATCAAATCTGACTGAAATCCAACAAATCTTGGTAAAGTTATGTTGCAGTCAAGTTATGTTGCAGTCAAGTTAGTCAAGTTATGTTGCAGTCAAGTTATGTTGCAGTCAAGATGATGAACAACCAGGGGCTACAACTCAGCTATAATGTTCTGATGTTGGAAATAATATTCAGATTCAAGGAGTCATCAACATAAATCTGCCTGCAAAATTTTGATGAAATCCAATGATTCATGGGATTGACAAAGTAATGCTGCAGAAACTAAAGTCAGGAGGACAGAGAACCTGGGGACATAAATACTGCTCTGACACTGAATGCTGGAACTCAAACTCATTAAAAACATAAAACAGCATGTCAACTTTGGTTAAAATCAAACAAATCTTAGTAAACATTCTTCTGTGGAATCAAAATTAGGAGGAAAGACAATAAGGAGCCATAACTCTTGTAAATAATGTTACAAAGCATTAGAAATCAAATTCTTTCAAGATCTAATAAAGTCATATGCCAAATTTGTTAAAAATCCAACAAACTTGGTAGTTCAACCAGAACCAAAGTTAGAAGGATCTACAATTATGGGGCACAATTCCTGTAAATGTTGTCATAGACTGCTGGAGACTGAACTCTTTTAAGGTCTCATAAGCATAGATGCACTCCAAATTTGGCTGAAATCTAGTTAATCCTGGCAAAGTTAAACTTAAACTGCTCTATTTTCCAAAAAGGGTTTCCAGAAATTCAAGACAAGACCAAATCTTGTTTGTAACTGCTGAGTGTTGAAACCATCTCAGATATTCTTGTGCAATAAGATCTTCAAATTAGATTCTGTGGTGGCCATACTGGATGTAAAATCAGCACAATTTTCATTTAGTTGTTGTTGTTGTAGGGTCTAACGCCATTTTTCAGTACACGATAGGTTATACATGGCAGCCAGTATTAAGGGTGGAGGAAGAACCTGGGAAAACCCCAGAAAGAACCTCTGACCCACGAGAAGCTACTAGCAAGCTTTCTCACATACCCACATTGGCCAAATTCGAGACTCGAACCCACGCAGACAGAGGTGAGATGGCAGTGATCCGTAATGGAGAGTGCTTTAGACCACTTGGCCACTCGGGGCCCCCAATTTTCATTTAGAACTAAATATAAGCCATAATAAGTCTTCTGGTGAAAACTCAATGTCAATATGCCTTTCCATCTAGGAGTAGCAATAACAAAATCTTCAAAACTGCTGCCTTGGTAGTAATACTGGATGTCAGATCAGCACTGTTTTTATTCTGTACCAACCAGACATCACAAGAAGTCTTCTGGTGAAATTCCAATGTCAGTGTTACTATCCATCTGGATAATAACAATAAGATTTTCAAAATGGCAGCTATCGTCGCCATATTGGATGTCAGCTCAGCACAAATTTTCTTTCCATTCAAAATTAACAGTGGAAATGCTCTACTGTCCAAAAAGATTCCAGCAATTCAAGATAAGACCATATCATCTTTTTTAACTGCTGAATTTTGAAAGCATCTCTGAATGAGTTTGATTTCAGCAATTTACATTATGAATTATATCAAAAGATTGCCCATCTACCTAAATGGTTTCTTTGGCATTACACTACCAATGATAGGGTTGGCACATCTGCCATTTTGCAAATGATTCAAGCCATTGCTACACATCGCCAATAAATAAATACTACAGAAAACAATGATGTAACATCTCATTCACATACTTGTGTTAGCCGTCTTCACTAGATCCAATCCAACCTGTTTTCATCCTGTTACAAGTTTTCTGATAGGATGTGTTTTTACTCAAACCACTGAGAAACAAACTATCCACTTCTACGTCTTTTACAAAGAGTCTAACTTGCTTGATCAATTCTTTTCACCACTTGTTCTGTGACTGTTTTCTTCCAAGGCCTCTCCTGATATGAGCCATGTGTGCAGGTTCATCATCTCCTGGTCTGGGTGCAAGATCTGCATTTAAGATTGTTTGTGCTGGCAAGGACAAGGTAGGATTTCCTGGGAATCTCCAGCTACAAATTCACAAGATGATTGATCCTTGACTTTTCCCAACTGGAAGAGCAGTAGGAATAAGATAGTACTGTGATTCCCCTGCTTTGCACAGTAATCAGAGGAGATTGCAAAAACATGCTGCAAGACCATGCCAGTTCAAGGAAAGGTTATTGACTGCATAGGTTTTCAGATATGGGACTGACGAGGTGAATGTTCAGAGTTTTTCATTCACTTTGTTCAACAAGGTTTACGAGCAGTCAACCAAAATTGGCACAGTCTGACTGAAGACCAAGGTAAGAAAGAATCATTTGGTATGAAACAGATTGATATGACACAGGATACTAAGGCATACAACCAGCCTGGGATGTAGCGCACTTGGATGTTGATTCGTTGGTGAAGATGCAGCCCAAGAAAATTCCCAAACCTGTGGGCAAAAGGTCTGGAGACATGCTTCCTGGTTGCCTTTTGTAGACTGATTTGTCAGACTGAATGACAGTGCCCTTTCCAGACAGCATCTCCTGTGATAACTGAAAGGTACGAATTGTGGCTTTCTCCAGGCAGTTAGTGTATAGTGCTCCTAAGGGGTCAGTGTGTCATGCTGGTGTCTAAGCAGATCCTGATCTATGGTGGTTTGCTTCAGAAGTAGGGTGTCTGCCATAAGCCAAGTAATATCCTTCCATCTACACTGATGTGATCTCATATTGCCAGATCAGCCACCACTTGGACAGAAAGATTATCTGAAAGGATCTCATGACCAAACAGACCAAAATGAGGAAATCCACTATCGTATTAAGGAAAAGTAAGAGGCAAAGAAAGCAAATTTTTCAAGTAAATTTTATTTCTACAAGAATACTTACATCATATTAACATTAGACATATAAGCCTGCTACCTCCTAAATCCACCCTATTAAATGGCAAAAATTGATCTTTTCTGTCTACCAGTAGAGACAAAGGGTGTAGCCAGTTTTTAAACCGGGTGGCCATCTCAGCTAGTTGGGTGATTATGGACAGCTTCTAATGGCAATAAGACAGTATAGAATAATTCCATTAAAAAACCCACAAGCCCAGACTTACAAGCCAAAATGACATGATTGGATGGTAATTTTCATTTTGATAACTTGGCTTTCAATGGAAGAGATAATGAAAAACCGGTAATAAATTCTAATGAATGTAAAAAAAATAATGAATTTAGAAACTTTCCATCGTTTATCCCTGTGGGCAAAAGCATAGTTTTCTGAATGTTTTATAATAATTGTCTTATTTTTGACACCAGCACTTCTTTCAAATACAGGAAGTTTGCATACTGAAAAAATGACGTGTTAAATTTCACAGGACAGTGTGTGTGTGTGTGTGCGCATGCATGTGTGTGTGGTGATTTGGATTTTTAACATAGCTTTAACAATTTTTCAGTCATATCACTACAATGTCTGCAGTGTGGCAGTTTATAGTGATGTCTAACACTGGGGCATCATGCTGCAGACATGAAGCATGATGTCCCACCCAGTCACATTATCCTGACACCAGGCCAACCTGTCCTAACACTAACCTAGCAAGGCAGCTGTTAGTACCATTTTTATAAGCCTTTGGTATGACTCTGCCGGGGTTTGAACCCGCAACCTCCTGCATCCGAGGCAGACGCTCTAACCACTTGGCCACTGGAGAGGTCTCACAGGACAGTAATAATATCATTATTATCCTACATATGAAAACATTACTATTGCATCTTATAGCATCTGTTCAAGACATATTGATATTAATGAAATCTACTGGACTAAAATCCAACTCATTCCAATCTCCTTTACAGTTGCAGGACTATTCAGTAAGATTACAACCATTGCATC
>JAECUM010093745.1:0-34502 GCA_016617855.1 Megalonaias nervosa | reverse complement strand
TTTTTTTTTTTTTTTTTTTTTTTTTTTTGGCTTAAAATATAGACAGAATTCAATAATTTAAATATAATTCTATGATCCATCTATTAGTATATTGTTACGACCCTATGGTCTTGAACTAAATAACAGAAAAGAGAGAAAGCCAACAAGTTTTGTAAAATTCAACAAATAATTTATTTCCCTTGAATAAAAAGTGAAAATTTAAAAAGGACATACAGTATTGTGAATTAAGCCTCAAATAGTCCTAAAAGTTCTATCACAAGTCCAAATGTATGCAGTTCCAAATGAATTCCAGTGGTATTATAAATAAATTCCGATATTGACTGTGTTAATGTGCCTGTAGTCTCGAACGTGTTAATGTGCCAATGACATGGATTGTGTCGAAGTGCTAAAAGTCTTTGATGTATCACAGTAATATAATCCACATGTCCATGTCTGAATCCAGTACAATTCCAAAGCTTAGTCGAAGAATATTATTGACCATTTTGTAATTCTAGTGAATAGTTTGAATAAAAAATAACACCCCCCACCCCCAACACTGAACACAACAATAAGACTGATTCTGCTTCAGATGTTAGGGCAGGAAAGATTAATTTTTCAAGTAGACAACATTTATTAAAATGCTAAGACACAATAATAAAGCTAGGATATAGGTCAATTTCGCTCCTAAAGCATTCAAAGTTGTCGACAAATTTATGAATTTCCAAGTGAAAAACTAATATCCTACATTCTGGTAGAAGTAAACATGTTTACTTCCATTGATACTGATCTGAATATTTAATCAACAATCATAGATAAGTATTAGCTATGTATTAATTGTTTACAAACTAAATGTCACTGGCCAGGTACACCATTAACTTGATTTAGAACCCTCCCTCAGTACAAAATACAGATATACATAACTATCTACATATCTATCAATCTATATATGTATTTATTCCATCTATTTGTTCATTCATTTATTTGTCTAGCCATCCATTCATTCGTCAGTTCATTAATCAATTCATCCATCTATCAATTTATCCATCATACTCATATTGACTCTAAATAATTGCTATATGTTATAAATCATTTTTTTTTAATAGCATTTTGTAACTCTCTCTCTCTCTCTCTCTCTCTCTCTCTCTCTCTCTCTCTTATATATATAGAGTCTTGACTTCCTTGCACATTTATTCTTGATGTCCAGAACATTGGCAAGTAAGTAATTGCCGTCTCTCTGATGTCTCTTCCCTAACACCATATGTATTTATGTAGTCTGCCTGACCATTATGCAACACCAACTACCAATCATCCTTTCTGTCAGAGACAAAATTGACAGTTTAAATAACCACCTTGGGATTATTTAAACTCGCTAACGAAATAGAGTGAGGGTGGGGCGAGATATTGATTCGCATTATCACACGTCTTTATACTCTTATTGGTTTCTTTACTACGAGGTGAATAAGCATAATAAACAAACGTCAGCCAATTTAAAACAATACGCGTCACGCTGAAACGATTCATAGTTCTTTAAATTGTCCAAAGGACTCCTTATTCATCTTTTTTTTTTTTTTTTTTTATCTCCTTCCGATCTAAGAAACTTGGCTTTCATCAATGTCTAGTGGCTGGTTTTAACACACGTCTTGGCGTGATGAGTTATTAGAAAAACGAAGTAACCGATCCTGTATGGATATTTTTTAGTAGTAGTAGTAGTAGTAGTAGTAATAATAATAATAATAATAATAATAATAATAATAACAAAATACTACTTCCAATCAAGTATTACTCAAAAATGGTTTTTCATCAGTCATCCTGATAAAAGAAAGCATTATCTAAGTCTTAGATAATGCTTTCTTATTCTAAGACATCAAGTTACACGTTTGCTAAAGTTAAAGCTACAAACTGTTGCTGATCAAATCTCGTATCAATTATTGTGTGTGGGGGGTGGGTGGGTGGGTGTGGGTGGGGTGTTTTAATTTTGTGTTCCCTTTTGGATAATTGTATCTGAGCCTAAGGGGATGATCGTCCTCAGTGTTATAACCCGTATAGCCCGGATCTAGCGAATATAAAAAAATAAATTAATCGATGGAATAAATGGAGATCTGGGCAGAGATATAGATCGGAACAACACGAGTCCCCGTATACAGAATAAAACAATTATATCAATTAGATAAATAAAATCAAATTGTACAAGACAAGTTGTAAGCTAAACCGAAACCTCTACTAGAAATAATTAAAAATACAGTTCCTTTTACTTAGATAATTAAAATTTGCCTCACACATTGAGCGTGCGTGTCGAACATAATCGTTCAGCACGTCTGCATACTCTGATCTGGTTGCCGGTGACCTCCAGAATCACTTTGTTCTCTCTGGTCTTCGCTTTTCGTTCAGGCGCGGATTCTTTAATCTGTCAGAGATAATTTCTATTCAACGTGGAATCTTAACTATCCGAAGTTCCGACGTGGAAGTTATTTTCCTGATAAATAAAATAAATTCAGTCTAATATTTTGCTCTACATAACTTCCTGGAATGAACTGAATTCCATGTCTCGTCCACTTCATTGTTTAGTCATATCGTCTTACAAAACAGACGCTAATATGGTTTCAGGTCACCACCTTGCAGCCCATAACATATTTTGCTTACGCACCACATTTTCTATAGACATTACATAGTACAAGAAACTTAATGTACTCCTCTAATATATCCAGCCACCATTACTAATTGATCAATAGCATAGTCTGCTCTCGTCTTATAACAAATAGACCCATGCAGTGTGAACTATTAATCACTATCTTGACTAATGTCGGACACATGTATACGTACGGCCGAACTAAATCGCCATATAGTCGGCATTGCTGTTCCAATGCTAATACAACCGATTGAAAGATTAAGAAAATTCATATCTTAGTTATACAAATAAACTGAATAAAAAGCACTTATTGTTTTAACTATATTATTTGCTAACTAACAATTCAATGGCATAATAATAATCAGTTCTTAGCATACAAGACTCATACGAAATTCAAACAAGGGTCTTAAGACTCATACCAAAGAAAAATATTGTCTGACATTAAGACACTGTACCTTGCTCTCTTGTCCCCTTTAGCAGAATCGTTTCTTCGCACTTTAGCAGAGCTGTCCCCTTTACACCTTTGGTTACGTGTCTCTCCAAGACTTTCAACTATACTTCCCATGGACAATTGTTACCAGAGAGTACTTCCTACTCTCTTGGAGTCGAGATTTTAAAACTAGACTGACTAATTTTGCGGGGTAAAACATTTATAACATGCGAGACTTCGTCGGGGAACTCCAACGATTAACTTGTCCAATCGAAATTTAGGTTTATTTAATTGCCATTGTTAACACACGCCCTCTAGTGTTCGGAAAGTTTTCCCGCTTCCCTTAATTAAAAGCTCTCTGGAAAGTTACAACTTATGACATATATTTTAGCAAGTACAAACGCTGTTTCTGCCACATTTCAACCTTTGATATCTTTCGATACATAAATCAAATTCACCTTCTTCTGACCAGTTTACCTGTCACAGTTATCAAACGGAAATTAAGAATCAATCATGCTCATACTAGACACATTAAAGTCCGGTATCCTGGATTTAATTCCGTGCCAAATCACATACATTAATTTAATTGCTGTGTGTCACAATGACACCCGCACATTCACAGACATCTGCAAAATTACAATTACAATTAAATGTGCAGATTGTGAACGTCTTCAAAACAAGATTGCGTCTGATTAAATGTGTAGCAATCTTCGCTGGATTTGTTTGTGTTTGTTTATCGTCGTAGGAACGGCAATACCTTTAAGGGTATATCGTGTCTAGGCCAGTAATGAAAACAGCATTGCCCAGTAACACTCCACAGTAGAGGAGCTGATAATTCGATGACGGAAATAGAATTCACACACTTGCTGTTCACGAATTCAACGCCTTAAACATTGTGCCACTGTGGCTTTGCTTTACTAACGGGTTATCCGGCTGAAACATGAACGGTATTGTTTTCACATGCAGAAGAAAAATAGCATGATTTACTGTATTTTCGGTCTTTTTTTCAGCTAACATTATCAAAGTACCAGTCTAGAAGATAAACAGAAAATTGTTTTGCATGGCAAAGAGAAAGTTTCATGGTGTTTTTTTATTATTTTATTTTTGTAACAACTAAAAATGCAACAGATGTTTCTTTTAACTCTTACTTGCAAATGATATGATGATTTATTTAATGAAAGGGTTACGAGTGCCCCATTATATAATTTCTTTGATTATTAAATTTACTTAATAGCTAGATGTCAAGAGGACGGCTAAACATTATGTTTTTAAAGAACAGTCGTGAGAGGACCTATACGTTGTAACGTGCAGCATTTTGTTGGTTCCCGTTTGTCTAAGATTGTGACTCACACTTACAGCATTTTATTGGTTCCCGTTTGTCTAAGATTGTGACTCACACTTACAGCATTTTGTTGGTTCCCGTTTGTCTAAGATTGTGACTCACACTTACAGCATTTTATTGGTTCCCGTTTGTCTAAGATTGTGACTCACATTTACAGCATTTTATTGGTTCCCGTTTGTCTAAGATTGTGACTCACACTTACAGCATTTTATTGGTTCCCGTTTGTCTAAGATTGTGACTCACACTTAGAGCATTGCCGATTGTTCGATTTTCGAACTAGCGCATGTACCACTCTTTCTTTAAATAACATCTGTATCAGAGCTTAGGTTCACTTTGACTGATCAGCCCACTAACTTTAGTAATATAATTTCGGATGCTAATATTAGTGTTTTAGGAGAAAATGTATATACTTTCGAAAGTGCAAAACAGTTTTATAGACGAACAAATCGAAACTCACACACTTGTACAAGAACTTTGGAGCTAAACAGTTCATCGCGCACAACATACTATTCTTATTGCGGAATGGAGTGGGTTAGAGTATTTCGCGGATTAAGTGATCTGTCATCCACTCGTTATCAAGGAAAAGTAGGCTGCGTTCGATCCTGTTTCCTTATTTCTTTCTTAGTCTAAATATTTGCCTTTATCCTAAGCTTATTCTGATAAAATTTACGTAGTTTTGAAAGTCGGGTGTTCTACCTCTGAATTTAGTCAAATACTAATATTTGGCTTTGAAAGGCATACAGTTTAATGGTACAAACGTAAATCTTGAAATAAACATGCAAATGTGAAATTAGAGTTTCGTGATGTGCGATCATAAGAACCTTTCAGTTGACAACTACTGTTATCTTGAGGTCCTTGTAAATTGTAAAAACAATGGACATTAAGCCACACTCACGCATATATTTAATTCGCTCAGTAGAGAGACCCCATGCGTTTAACACTGATAGTTTTCTGCAGCATTTTGATCGCCTTTAATCAAGACGCACATCGACTGGTGATTCCAAGTTGTTGGCTGACGAATGAAGGTAAGCGTTGATAGAGGTGTAACGCATGGCGTTGTAATATGCATAATAATCGCTGGTTTACAGATGCTGTTTTTTTATTATAACTTCATGTGCACATTTTATTTCTAAGTAGAAATATAAAGGGTCTGTGCATCTAGCTGTATATTGATATTTACTTGGTAAGCGAGTAGGTTTTCATGCACCTGGAACCTATTCCTTAGACCTAGTTCAATCGTTTATTGGGGATGAACGCATGGTTCAGTCAATTAGAGAGTATGTGACACAGTGTATGATTCCAAGCGATTTATCTGATAATTGAATATAGGATGTAAAGTTTTCTGTCTAATCTATCTAACTGATTCACGTCGAGGCGCATCCATGTAATACGAGTGTCTCAGCAGTTCGAGTCCATCACATAGAATTCCTTTATAGAGTGTTGAAATGCAGCGATAATAACAATCTAACTGTAATATTATAAAGTAAAATTTAACTTCTGCCAATGCAAATGCAAGTTAAAAAGATCTAAGGCAGCATGAATATGCAAAGCAATATTTTATAAGAAAAAAAAAAGATAAGACAATAGCTTCGTAATGTTTATGCTGTAGCTTGCATTATTGAAATTACAAATGAGCATTTTAAATTTAACTGGGAAACCCTGGAGTTAAATGTTCCCTGTCACTATAACCTTATTATCGACTAATTTTACTTTTTAGATCAGCCACCAATCCCCACGTTAAAAAATTAACCGTTCAAAAATAACACCTTACCTAAAAAATTATTTTACTTTATTTTCCAAGGCTCAGACACCTACCCACACTAAATTATTCTGCAACATTTTAAAAACAACACCCGATACTATAGCATGAACCCTCTTTTGCAAAATCTCACGGGCATGAATCCTATGCTACAGCACCGTCAACAAAGAGCAATATCCAATAAATTTAAACGAAAATCAGAATAATAACACTCTATGCTATTACAACCACCAAACAACGTTTAGAAAATTTCCCGGTCACAAAAGCCAATTCTCCAAACTATAAACTTTGACTGTTGTTTGCGCTCTAACCTGATCAGGATCTCCGACACATTTGCAGTGCAAAGTAAAGAAACAACAATAACAGAAATAACAGATGAAGATTATATATCTATAAACATTTTCCGAAATCATGCTTTTTATAAATAAATAAGTGAAAATAGGTAAACTAATATCCATTAACTTAAGCTATTGCTTTAAAATCAAAATACAATACTACTACATAATTAATTTTTAAAAATTTCTAGGCCAATATATCTTTTAATGAACAACGCCTTATGCAACAGCACCAAACATAGTTTTCATTATAAAATACCCCTTGCTATTACAGAGACGTTTGTAAATGTTTCACTACAATTAATCAAATGCCATTTGTACTCTCAAAAATATAAACGGACGTTAGTGCTAAGACGCTTCACATTACATTATTGAATAATCTAGTATAATTGTATTCAAAACTACAATTTAGCAAGTTCATGATTCAGTTTATGTATGAATAATTTTCAAAATTAAATAAATAGATATCAAACTTTAATGTCGCCATTACGTTATAGATCTATTAATGGAAGCGTCTTATTGATAATGAAGACTTTAAAACTATCCATCGGGGTCTTATGGAAGTATTATAACAGCTGATAAGAGAGATGGAACTGAATCAGTTGAACACTGGAGAAACATGTCAGCTGAAGAAATGATTCATTAATAATAAGGGATTAGAAAGAGGACGGGCTACAAGAAATTATAAAAGACAGAAATGGACTAGCAGAGGAAGAAAATATCCTAATCAAATCAAAGTATCCGATTTTTGCTTCAAGTTCTGAGGTAGAAAGTAGATCAATTCCTAAGTTGTCAATTTCCACAGTTCAAGACACTGTACAAAGTTGTTTGAAAAATGAATTTAAGGTGATCAAGACTATGAGTCAGATGAAAAGGATGTAGTTAGATTTCAATAATACATTTCAGATTCAAACGTTAGAATAAATTATGATATTTTGTGCTATTTATATATTATTGCTATCTGGTGACATGGTAATTAAAACTGGCAAAATTTTCCGACATAACAACAATTTTTAAAAAGTCATCTGACACATTTAATCATGAAATAAATACAGATGTAAATACCAAAATGGTAAAGATTATTATACCAGCAGCCGATACGCGGCTGGTAAAAGGTTGTCGAAGTATGGATCAAGAAAAAAAGAACAAAAATTTGATAAAGATAAAGTATGCAAGAAAGCCATAAATGGCATGAGTCATGTAATTTGCATTCTTTAGCTAACTCAAACAAATAGGTGGCAATCATTTTTTCATACCTCGGTTAACTTTGTCAACGAATGACTGTGCTACTTGTATCACCGCTACAGCTATCGCTACCACCTACGCATACTGGTTTGTTGAATCTTGACTGCTTTTATTTACTGTATGTGAATGGAAAGTTACTATAGAAGGTTATCCTCGGAAAGCAATCTATTCAACAAATACAAACGCTAACAGAGACGGTATATTATCAATTTCGATACAGAGACTATGTTCTGCAGCTGGTTATTAACATCAAATGATCCAAAACTGATTGTATTACATCAACGATAATTATGAAACAAAATTTGCTTTAATTCTTGATGGTTTCTATAACATTGAACTGTGCATGCTTAAAGTCATAGACAATGAAGAAAGTATTGGCACTGAGTGCTTAAAACAGTTCAGACGTTCTAGTAACTTCAAGCAAGAATTACACAGTGTATATAACCAATTATACGTATAATTATAAATTTCTACGACTTAATATTCAGGGATCTATACAGTCATCTACTAAATCAGATACAAAAGTATGGTTCTGAAATACAAAGATACAACAATATGGAAAGAACAGGCTGACAATAAAATAAATCTGTATATTAGAATGAACTGAAAGAGCTAATAATAATGAAGAGATGCAAGATAGAATTTACGAAAATAAGACAAATATCTTAGACGTACATGACTTAATTTAGCAGGCATTTAATACCTTGACTATGGCAATAAAAACGTTTTCCAAAATCTAAAATAATGATGCTTAAGAAATTAGATGAAAAAGAACAGTATTTTCAACCTAGTGAACACACGGTGTTAACATTAGTGTGACGAAGACGCTATGTAGGCTATATCCCAGAAGATGAAATGTGTCTTGCGGTAAAAAAAGACTATTCATCTTTAATTAAATTGTTTAGAAGGCGGAAAGAGACAATATAGGAGACAGAAACATAAAGAAATTTGGCGCCTCCATCCTCTAGAAATAGCTTCAAGTAAGTTGACATGATAGAAACAGTTATGTACAGATGTTGAATATTAATGATATAATTGAGAAACACTATTACCAGTAACATGGAATAACCTCCTGACAACTTCGGTTGTACACCTGGGGATGAACTTTGACCTTGACTCATAATTCTGAAAATGTTAAGATCCCAAGTTAGAACCAAGCATATATGCAATGTGCATGAGGGGATAAATTTATTCTATAGCCAATATATATTCCAGGTCATGCCACTGAAGTAGAGGTTTTGCCCTTGGCTAAATAATTGCACACTATCAAGATTCCCACTATATCAACATGTATACTAAATCAATATTAATGATCGGTAGTGAATGATTTACCCCTGGATCAGGTCATAACGCTAGTGACATGGGCTTCAGTGTAATCTGTTGCAACTATGTCTTAACTATATAACAGAAAGAAGAAGTGAAAGAAACAATTTAGGTAAAATAACAAACAATTTAGTCATATAAGTTACAATGCAAAGATTCAAAAGACACTTACAGTATTGTGAATTAAATCCCAAATAATCCTAAATGTTCTATCACTAGTCCAAACAGTATAGAATGTTCTGAATGTATTTCAGTAGTCTTCAATGTGTTGATGCACTGATAGTATCACAATTCTTGATGTACCAAAATGATGTAATCCAGAATGTCTTTAAATAGTCCTCAATAATCTCGAATTTGTGTTTTAGTCCAAAAGTAAGTGAGCACTTTGTAATTCCAATGAATAATTTGAATATAATTCCTCTCAAATTATAACTGAAAACAAATATGTGTGATTCTACAGATTGATCATAAAACAGGAATGAAGACTTTCTTTACAAAACCCTATTTATATACCTTCCCTTTTGACCTATGTCGCAATAGCCTCTTCTGAAAAACTGATGGAAAATTCCAAAATATTGAAACAAGTTCACTTTCAGAACATACCAAACTCTTAAACAAGTTTAGGACTTGAACTCAGTTTTTAAAAACGTCTTAAAACATGACAAAGGTCAGGTGGCGAAAAATCTCTATCAATCGCAGGCAACGGTCAAACATACAATATACATTAAATATACATAGCAAATCACTTTGGACTGCAGTGAAATTCATGCTTGCGGATGCAACTATTAAATATGAAAACCACACAAGTGACACTGCCCATACGTTTCTTGAAGAAAATCTGGAATCAGTATACATATATATTTGCAAAAGTTTGTACAAAATCTTCTAAATTGTTCTGATTGCATGGTTTAATGAAAGCATATTGGCTGGATGATATTCTGTAAACTACTCATAAGAACAAGAGGACGCGTTGATATCGTATCTTCAATATTAAGGTCATGTATCAAAATTTAATTAACTTTTAGAGCTGATTGTACCTCTGATACTGATAGAATCAATGGCTTGACAATTAATAAGCTGTTAGATGAATGTAAGGCAAGGGTATTGAATTTTCCACCTTCAAGGTTCTCACCTCAAGGTCAAATGTGGACATTGTTATATGTGTTTGATGCCGTAACTCAAAAACCTTTAAAGAAAGCAACAGACTTAAAACTGGTACATCTATACATCATGACCTAATGTTGTTACTTAGCAATTTCGCTCACCTATCTGTCAGGCCAGGTCTCTGATAAATATTATTTCTGTGAGTCCAGGCTGTCACCAAGAAGCCGTTAACTTGTTACAGATAATGGAATCAAACGTTTAACTCTTTAAGGTTTTGATGATTACCGATTATGTATACCAGCGGTATGGTCTTATCAGCACGATCAAACTCACATGTATACTTTATTAACCTTTTGTGTTATGACTATAACTGTTAAATCACCAATGGTAGTGTAATGAAACTTATGTTTACATCATAACTTCTGAATATGTCATTTATTTTTCGTGGTATGTCCAGATTTTCTTCATTGATCAACATTATTTTTGTGCCAGGTCTCTCGCTCAGAAATTACAAAGTACAGTCAAAATGAGATAACATATTTATGCATCATGACCTGAGGTCATGGCACATCATACATTTTTATGATCCAGTTTTCAGGTTCAAGTTTCATTGCTAGGTTGTAGCTTAGAAGCGGTATAAGTAATGACTATGAACTATTTTGAATGGTTGGCCTTCTCAAAATCCTATCGATAACGTTCAGGTGAGTCATCTCAAGGTTACTTATTCTGCTGTAACTCTAAAACTATTGAATAGTGGTCAGATGCAAATGTACATATTTTCCTTGCCAAATATTCTACTGAAAAGAATATGTTCATATAACGCTTTCATGCACGTGTAAACGATCACGTGATACTGATCTAGAATTTTTACACATCGATAAAGTCTGCGGACTACTTTTGGTTTCCTGTTACCAGGTCTTTTTATGTGAAGTTTTATCTATATCAACGCTTTAGACAATAATCATAACAACAACAACAACCCCCGTGATTTCCGATCAAAATTTAAAACCCCAGTAGTAAGGGAAAAGGCTGGTTCTGGCTTACAGACCTCTTCCCACCCTCCAAACAAATATAAATTACCACCTCGGAGACCCACAAAACCCTGTCCCAAAACGATTTTCATTTATAGCAAGTGCTGGTTCTAGCTCAAATATAATCTAAGACTTTTATCCACCCTCCAAATAAATATAAATTACCATATTGGAGACCCTCCAAAAAAAAATAAATATAAATTACATCTGTGAGCCCCACCAGCCTCCCAAACGACTAACCTCTACCTCCTTCAAACATTATTTTTATTGTTTATACCATATCATTATCATACTTTCTTTGATAATTATTTTCATACCTACTGACTCTCATTGGTATGATATCCGTTAACATACTGTCAATAGTACGGAACTCGCGTATTAAATCATCCATATCATATTTTATACCCCGTAGGTAAGATCGTATCTGATCAAGTAATTTTTATAGGTGATACTAGCTGTTTTGCAAGCATTTTTTTTGGTCACAAGCCGAGGTTCAATCTTTTTACACGCTGTTGCAAGAGAAACACCAACCCCTGATATTATTAACAAAAACAGATTTAATGATGCTCCACTTGAAATTATACCAGAGCCGGTCAATAACAACGGTAAATATGATATTATCCGAAGTATTTTGTTATAATATTTATAACATTTTTTCACGCACCAAAGTTTTTTATGATAATATTTGTAATCTTGCAATAACGCATCCACATCTTGTTTTAGAATTTCTTTTGAAATGTGATTGAAATCAACTATACTTTTTTTCGTTATATAATATTTGTTTACAATAATGCCAGTCCCTAAGTGATTAATTATGGTGTTTCAGCTACAAATTCCAGACACCACCAGTAACGTCTCGGGGGCATTTCCGTTGATGTCAACGTAAATGTTTCTTTGGTGTTTTTATTTAGCATCACCAGTAGAGGATTATAATATACATTCGGTGATGATGAAGTGGACGCAGTAATTTCCAAACCGTACATGGACAGCCTGTACAAACCAGTTACTTCTGCGGTATGTTCGAGAGTGTTATTTTGCGGTGTCAATGTTGATGATCCTGATGCTACTGTGTACACGATATTTTTAATTTGTCCGTGTGGAATTTTAATCAGATTCGTTTTTTGAACAATATTAGGTATTCCACTGACAATGTCGTTTAGTTTTGTGTTAACGTCGGAGAGTTTAATATCAACGATTGGTGGATCACCAAAAAATTTGTTAATGGCTCTATTCATATCTCTACGAAAATTTAAAAACGTTTGTATGTGTCTAGTAAAACTAGCATTGAGTGTAGTCATTTCATTATTAATTGTAGTTAACGAAGCTGTTACTGAAATTTCCTTATCATCAACATATTTTTTCGTTGCAGCATCAAAATCATATTCTGGTGTTCTAAGATTATTAATACCATTGTTACTCATATTGAGAAATGCACGCATTATACCGCCGTTGACTAATACGCACTTAGATTCTTGATTATCGACATATTTTTTTTTTGTCACGGGGTCCTTATCTGCGGTTGGATTTCCAAGGCCTGTAATTTTATTTTGATTCATAATAATATTACCCGTGAACGAATCACCAGCTTTTTTAACATAATCGTTAACTGACTTACCGGAATCTTGTATCTTACCTTGGTCAGTAAAAGTAACGATATTATTAACAACCGCGGTAGGAACTCGTATAAGTACATCTGACAGTTGTATATTACTTGTCTTTATTCGTCCTTGTTTGTCCTGGAAAACAACGACTTCATTTTGATCTACACTTGTGATATTTAATAAATTATTGATTTCATTTCTGAGCTGATCAAGAGTTGCGTATCTAGATAAGTCACCTTGCTGACCTTTAGCCGATGAATCTACTAATAATGTTCCAAATTTTGTATAATAGCTCATTATTTATTATCCTACATAAAATTGTCAACATTAGTCAGTTTAATATTACATACAATTATATAACAACAAGGGCAAAGATATTAAATTTTGATACCGAGCGATTAATTAATCATAGACATAATAACGAACTTCCAGATTGTCATTATCTTATTATTGGTCGTACAGGATCAGGTAAAACAAATTTGTTATTGAATCTTTTGCTCAACAATAACTTTAACTATGACAAGGCATATATTTATACAATTAACCCAAAACAGGATAAATGCGAATTATTGAGCGAGTACAACGATAAACTTCGTGATGAACTTGACGCTGGCGATGATATATTTTTAATAAAACAACCAGAAGAACTAATTCCAGTTAATAAACTTGATTCATCTGAGCATAAAATAATTGTATTTGACGATATTCCGCTAAACAATGAGGAGATGAACAAGATCAGATCTTATTTTTCATTATCGCGTAATAAAAGATGTAATTCTGTTTATCTCGCCCGAGGCTTTTACAACGTCGATAGATATATCAGGCGAAATACTGGTTGTTTTATATTATTTCCCGGACTGGATAATGTTGATGTGAGAACTATTGCAAAAGATAAATTTATCGAATTATATCATCAAGCAACCAAAGACAAATATAATTTCTTTTTATTTGATAAGCTAGCACGTGATACGGCTAAGATGTTTCGTTGTTGTATTGAATGTTTTTATAAAACATATGAAAATAATGGACAAGCATCAACAAAGAATTGAGTTGCTAAAGAAATTTATTGAAACTCGAGTAGCTTTTAAGAAAAAAGTGGAAGAAGCTCGGCGTGGACAAGTTCAAGCAGAGGAAGAAACTGCTAAACTTTTAAAACCTGTTACTGAAGCAGTACTTGGCAAGCAACCAGAAATATCAACATTATCTGCGGAGGAGCTTAAAAAATTAAAAGAAAAAGGTTTGGTTGGAATTGTTAAAGAACAACAAGAAGCAGCTGCTGCAAAAATTGTTGCTAGATCTGATGAGGAAAGAAGAGTGTTGGCTGAGGCACTTGTAGGGAATATTGCTGATCCTGCCGCTAGACAAACTGAACTAAACCGGCTGATCAATAATCCAATTTTATTTGAGCAAAGATTGGCAGAATTAACTTCATATGAAATTAGGAATATTTTAAGAAAATTATCAGAAAAATTAGAGGATATTGAAAAAGAACAAGAAAGAGTCGGTGAGTTAACAGTAAGGTTTATGGAAGTTGGTGAAAGAATAAATTTTTATAGAAAAAAAGCAAATGATAAAATAACAGGTGAGGAATTTAATGATTTTTTAAAGATAATGATATAAACGATATTGATAATATAAGAACTTGGCCAGAAGAAAGATACAATGAACTTATTAATAATTTAGGTGATATAATTACAAACGGTAATAATGCTGACATTAAATTAAGAGCAACTAAAAAAGACGAAGATATAATTCCGCTCTTTGATATAATTAGGAAAAGTATTATCGCTTATGTCTTTTACATAGCAGCGGGAAATTATAGAGAAAAAGAATATGATAAAAGGTGGAAATTTCACAGGAAGTTTAAATCAGTCGATGATACTCGCGTTAAAAAATATAGAGAACCTGTAAGAGTAAAAACAGGAACCGGTGTAAAAATATATAAATCAAACGCAGAAATAATCGACCGACTTATGTTGTTGATATCATCCAAAGAGACTGGTAATGAAAGCGCAGAGATCGATAACGAAATTGTTGATACATTGGATCATCTTAGATCGAGCGGATTACTGACATCATCCGAGTATAAAATTTTACATAGCGATCTTATCTAAAAATATTAATATAATGCCACTAACATCAACAACATTATTACTTGATTCCTCGCAGACAACAGGAAACAGCGCAAACCTTTCTGTTCATTACTGTCCACCAATACAACTTAATCCTGAAAAACAGTATGAGATTGGACTAATTTCCTGCACTTGTTGGAATTCTATAGCTAACGTAAAAACTGGAGTAAACGATGAATTTACATTTATTCTAAATACAATAAGAGACAATCGATTGAAAACATTTAAAATTCCACAAGGAGCTTATAATCTTACTGATCTAAATAAGACGATAAAGGAGCTGATAACAAAGGCGGGCGGTATAGCTGATAATTTTGAGCTAACACCAAATTATAACATATTACGAGCTAATATAACATTAAAAAATAATATGTTAGTCGATTTTTCATCAGCATCAAGTATTGCATCGCTGATTGGATTTAATCATTATAAGTATGGACCTTTAATGCCAGGAGAAACTTTATCATTTGACGGTGAACTGCCAGTAAATATAACAGAAGTAAGCACAATATTAATAAATTGCTCTATTGCATCTGGATCTTACTCAGCCCAGGGTAGTAGAGAACAAACGATATATAGCTTTTCACCGGACGTTCCACCAGGATCGATCATGCAAATTAATCCAAGTCAAGTTATTTATTATCCGATTAATCTTGAAAATCAAATAACAAGTATAACAATGCAATTAACAGATCAATCAGGTAGACAAATAGATCTTAACAACGAAATTAACACATACTATTTACACCTACGCATTGCGTAGTCAATTTTGTGAGCCTATATTTTATAGACAAAGATGAGACAAAAAAAAATTTATAGAAGAAAAATCGTAGATGGATTTTTTGGAAATATATTTACTAAAATTGCTGAGAATATACCAGGAATTGCGCGTAAAGTAGCACCAATTGCACTTGACGCAGGTAAAGCTTTTGCGACAGGTGCAGCTTCTTCAGCAGGCACTGCAGTAGGACAAAAGATCGCTGATAAGATTAGAGGCGAGAAACCACCGGTTTCCACATCGGAAATAAAACGAGCAATATCAGATATTGCGCCAACAAAAGAAACAAAACAAGCTATGATAGCTACAACAAAAAAATTATTATCACCACATGGTGAAGAAATAGTACGTAAACTTGTAAAGAAAACAAAACCGATGACTCCTGCTGCTTTTTAATTTTGTGTAACGATTATAAAATAAAATGTCAGCTAAAAATTATCTTGATCTTGCTGAAGAATATGATACTGACGATGCTGTAACAGAGTTCGAATACGTCGAGTATCTCGATGAAAACTCAAACGAACCAAATAAAACCGGTGTTAGAACTTTTAACACAAGAGATGAGGACGTGTTTCTACTGCCGCATAAGTCAAATATTAACTGCGATAGGTGGTGATATTGCAGCTGGTGCAGAAATTGCGCTTGTCAATAACGGTTGGAGCTTGTTTAAAAGTGCACGATATCAACTGGCCAGTCAAACTGTAGAAGATATTTCAATGCACTTGCCCATAGCAAGTACAATACTTAACATTGTTTCGTTTAGCGATGATTATTCTAGATCAGTTGCCACAAAGATACCTCATTCGGGACAGCTGTTTCGAGAGAGTTTCGTACTGGCGCTGGTGTTCCTGCTGCAGATAACAATAATCTAATTGCCAATCCCGCTAATAATGCAGCCGGCGATATTGGAGACGCGATAAGATTAGCAGTCACAAGAATAAGATGACAGCAATATAACGAGGGATTTGCTAAACGAAAAGCATTTGCTGCAGAATCTCAACAAATAACGATGATGCTTCCGTTAAGTACAATCTTTGGATTTTGCCGTGAATACAACAAAGTTTTTCGCGGAATAAAACATACACTCATTTTAGATCGAGCTGATCAAAACGACTGTATAATGCACGCTGATGGGGTGGCTGAAGGACAGTTTGCTATTACAAGATTAGCGCTGTGGATGCCATGAGTTGTCCCCTCTGTAGCTAAAACAATGGAACTCGAATTATTATTGACCGTCTATACAAAAAATATATACTTCCAGCAAAACAGGATTTATCAAACAGCAATTCCTAACACAACTGATTACTCATGGCGTGTTACAACTACAGCTAGCGAACAACTACCTCGACATTTGTTCGTCGTATTTCAACGACAGGCACGTCGTAATGATCAAGAAATGAACAACTCCGTATTTGATAACCCTAATGTCAGATGAATATTTGTTAGAGTAAATTCTAAACAATATCCCAAACGTGCAATTGAATGCAATTTTGCTGACGATGAAACAAAAAACATATCTCGGCCGTATATGTACCTTATGGAAGCAATGCAAAAATATCAGGACTCGGACAGTGGATCTCAAATATCAGTAGAAGAGTTTCGATCACTCTATCCTATCTTTTATTTCGACATATCAAAACATTCCGAACGAGCTATCGGATCAACTGCTGATATTGAGGTCACCTGGACACTTGGCGCACTGCCAGCCGAACAGTATAACGTATATGCGCTAGTTGTCAGTGATAGATTCTTGACGATTGACGTGACTAAAGGAAGAATGACTGTACAAGTTTAATCTAACAACCTTGATATAAAATAATGAAAACCAAGTACACAACCAGAGAAATATACCTAACATCCGGTCAAGTTGAAAAATTATCAGCAGCTGTTGCTAAACGCCGTTCTGTTTCTTTAATGATATCCCCAGCGACAGAAGTCGCTGAGACTTTAAATAAAACAGCCGTTAAATTAATGCTAACGCAACAACAAATCGACAAACTTGATAAAAGAAAACCGTTTGTTCTTAAACTATCTGTTTCACAAATAACAGCAATGTCAAAACATGGCGGATTTTTTGGACCAGCACTATCCGTATTAGCTAGCTCAATACTACCCAAAATTTTACCTGTGTTAGGAACACTTGGACTAGCAGCTGCGTCAGGGGCGGTATCTGGCGCAACGAAAAAAGCAGTTGAAGGTCGTGGAATCAAACAAATCTATCGTCAGTGACTTTGTCACTTAGTTTTATGTAACAATATAAAATAAATGCCACAACGAAAAACAAAATCGTCGACAAAAAAGAAAACAACAAAATGCAATCAAACAAAACAAGGAGGATTTATTCCAATAGCTCCACTACTAGCAGGATTAGCGGGAAGTCTTCTTCCAAACCTACTAGGAATTGGACGTGGAATGACTCTACCAGGTACCAGACGCTATTGAGCAATTTTGATATAATTGAAAAATTGAATGACGTTGTCGGATTTCGTGGAGTATTTTCTAAAGACGAACTCGATGACGTACCAGCAGGTGGTTCGTGTGTCGTAAATATAGAAAATTTTAACGATGGCTCAGGCACTCACTGGGTTGCTGTCTACGATAATTATTATTTTGATTCGTTCGGGCTTCCTCCGAGCGATCTTATAAAAAGATATATTTTTAAAAAAATTAAACAAATAAATTATTCGTCTAATCAACTACAGCCGATTGGAACATCAGCTTGTGGTTATTATTGTATAATGTTTATAAAACAAATGTCAAAAGATCCTAATTTTTTAAAGTTTATTTTACAGTTTGACAAGCAGCCTTCTCACGCAAACGATGAAATTGCAGTTAATTTTTGTAAATCTTACTAGTAATTTTTGTAAAGCCATCTAAAGCTTGCAATTAATTTTATCTAAACTTATGTATATAATAATGTCAACATACTGTCTCAAATGTAGAACTAAAACAGAAAATAAAAATGAGACGACGGAAAAAACAAAAACTAATAGAATAATGTTAAAAAGTATTTGTGTTGTTTGTAGTGGAAAGAAAATTATGTTTCTGAAAAAACAAGTAGCTGAGACGTTAAGATCTGGTGTGGATAAAGTTATCCTGATCGATGATTAATCGATAAAAATTTTTTATGAAACAAAATAAAATAAAATGAAGTGCAATTGTGATTGTGATTAAGATCTTTGTATCGAACAAGATAAAATCGTCACGTACTGTAAATCATGCAATCGCCGTGAGGTAATTGGCAGCGGAATTGATATTCACAAAATTATTGGCAAATTACCAAAACCAAAAGGCGGTTGGACATTGCCAGGTCATAAATCCACTGGACCTTATAATCCTCTTGATAAACAACTAGATGAAAATGATAAACCGCTGCCAGGACAAAAGCCTTACAATCAAGTTGATGCAATAGCGATGCGTCATGATATCTGTTATCGTGATATCGAACGTCCTGACAACGCTCGTGAAGAAAGTTCAAAATCAGATTGTGATAAAATAATGTTAGACGAACATTGCGATAAATATGCGAGAACGTGTTGATAGAAGGCTGGTGCAAGGTTTTATTGGAGCAAAATATAAATTAGGACTTGGGAAAGAATTATACGATGATCTGGCAGCTGAACTACACAAACCTAAAAAAAAGTTTACGCGACGTAAAGTTGTTGCAAATGCCGTTGATGACATCTGGGCGATAGATTTAGTGGATGTATCAACTCTTGCCCAGTTTAATGATAATAAGAAATACTTGTTTAATGTCATAGATGTTTTTAGTAAATATGCTTTTAGTGTACCTGTTTCGGATAAAACAGGATCGTCGATAACTGATGCGTTAAAACAAATAATAACAAGCACTGAAAGAAAACCAAATAGAATCTGGACCGATCATGGAGCGGAGTTTTTCAATAAAAAATTTGAGCAGTTTTTGCTCCAAAATAATATAAAAAAATATGTTACAGGGAACGAGGGTAAAAGCGTTGTCGTCGAGCGATTTAATCGCACGCTAAACGAAAAAATACATAAACATATGACAGCTAAAAGCACAAACAGGTATATTGATGATATTCCGCGATAGTTGACAAATATAATAACACGAAACATCGAACTATTAAAATGTCGCCAAATGACGCAATTAAAAATCCGATATTAGCAAATGAAAACATGTATCGCAGACATAAATTTAAAGTGGGTGATCGAGTTAGAATTTCTCTGACGAAAAAAAAACATTTGAAAAAGGATTTACTCCAAACTGGAGTGAAGAAGTATTTGTCATTGATAAAGTACTTTTAACAATACCTGTAACATACTCGTTAAAAGATTTATTAGGTGAACCTTATAACTGGCAGTTTGTACGAGCAGGAACTTCAGAAAACTGAACAAGATGTTTTCGTTATCGAAAAAGTTATTAGGAAAAAAGGCAATAAAAGTTTAGTTAAGAGGCGCGGGTATAGCGATAAATTTAATAGTTGGATCCCAACAAGGCAAATTATGAAATAATGTTTCTGTAGATTTCCTCGTACTTACGTTTGATAGATTTACATTTTACTGGTTTACATAACGATATTAGATATTGTATTCGATCGTCAGAGATCGTCATTAAGTTAAAAATCTTGACAAATATAGAATCGAATTTTATATTTTTTTGTCGGCCTGGAATTTTTAGATTTAAAAAAGGTTTGATAAGCTGCCAAAATATTTGTTGTTCGGCAACAGTAAAATTAAATTTTTTTTTTTTAGCAATGTGATACTTAACATTATATCGTCCAGTTGTCGGTCTGCTGTAATTTTTTCTGTCAACGACGGCGTTGCTGTTGTCATCTTCATCGTCATTATTAAATAAAATATCATCTTCGCTATAGCTAGCAGATTTGTCTATTATATCGTTAGTGATTGTAATATTGTCTGCGACTTTATCGTTGGCGACTTTGTCGCTGGCGATTGTATCACTTGCGATTGTATCTCTTGTGATTGTATCTTCCGAATATATATATATATATAAGCAAGTCTTTTCATCAAATCCATATTATAATATACTTTTATCTAATTTATTGTTATAAGATGACTAACGAGGTAAAATATCACCAAAAGGTTAATATATTAAATTATAACGAACTAGCCGAAGCAGTTCGAAAATGTCTGTTAGGGTATAATTCTTATTCTGTCGATGTTATTGTTACGCAAGGCGAAAATGATAGGATATTACTAACAGCAGCAGAAAAAAATAAACTTAATGATAGTGCTTTTATAACATTAAAATTTGATCGCGATCATATTTTGATGTTTGCTCATAGCTGTCTTACCAAGACAGAATTACGAAATATAATTAATCATCGTATCTAAAGATAATCCAAGCATTATATTTGCTTGAAAAAGCTGATCTTATTATTCTATCAGCAACAAATTTTACTGTCCTGGGATTTATCTTATAGTATTGAGCAGCAGATGAGATTGAAGGAAATTTGATTTTCTTATCTATTTTGAGATCAAATGAAACAACAGGTTTTGCCGGACGTCTAAAATTGATACCACCACCACCTAGTCCTTTTTTCACATTTTCCTGCTGGGTAACTAGTTCTAAATTTTCCAGTCGATTATCAGTTTTTACGTTATTGATGTGATTAATAACCAAACCATTAGGTATAGGTCTGTTAAACGTCTCGTAAACAAAACGATGGCTAAGATAATTAAATTTACAGGCTACTGTTCCTCTGACAGTTACCATGAGATACCCCATATTATTCATAGAACCAACAACTTTTTTAGTTTTTCTTCTTCGAATAATTCCCTTATCATTTACCTCGAAAGATTAAATATTGGGTGGCGTCGATACTCATCTTGTAAAGCTAAATTTTCAATATTGTCATCAGTAATCGAATTATTTACTCTATATACTCGTTGTCCTTCTGGAATATCATCGCAGAACAAAGTATAAATAAAATCCTTTCGAAACATTTCAATTCTATCTGTGTCATCACCTTTCATTGAAATTATCATACCAGCCGGAGTTGGTTTTCCTACAGATTTTTTTAGATTTTATGTTAATAACCGAATCCAATGCATTTCCAGCATATGAGTTGTACTTCGGGTGAACATGATATGATTCTTGCTCTTCCGCTGTCAGCCTCATATAGCTTAAAATTTCTGTCATTATACTATAAGCATTTTATATCTCTAATTGTTTGTTCAACTCGGCGCGCGGTGAGTTATCGATCGAACAACTAATTAGATATATATTATTACATTATATATATAGCAATGTTGAAATTACGTGATATAGCCAAGAAGAGCCTTATGGGAGAACCTGAAAAAATAGCGACTGCCTTTACAGGATTCGACAACGGTTATCGGTTTGATAAACAAATCGTACTAGTAAATTTCACTGCAACAAATCTCTATCATTTGCTAGAACCAACTGTAAAACGTGAACTTAAAAAACATAAGGGTCTAAGAATATTAGTGCAATATCATGTTATGTTTTCAAAGCTACTTGTGACTAGCGAGGAAATCGCATATCCTTACATTAATGCAAAATCAAGGCGTGTTTTGCTTGGGACTAATCTTTTGTCACTAGCTGATGAAATACACCAGGAAATTTGGAAAAAGATAGAAGAATTTACCGAATCGGGTTCGGGTTGGAAGTTTGAAATCATTACTGAAATTTTATTTCACACAATAAAATATAACGTATTACGCGGTAGTTCGTATACTGACCTGTCAGTATAAAAAATAAAAAATAAAAAATGCTGTATAAACGTAAAGAACGTCGATAACAGATGTTTCAGTGGGCTATTTTTTCTGCGCTATTTCCAGCAGGAAAAAAATTTTGACAAGTATATTAGTCACGTATTAAAGTTAAATTTTAATGGTATTGACTTTCCAGTTGCAGAAAAACAAATACCAAAGTTTGAAAAGCAAAATAATGTTTCAATAAATGTTTTCGGACTAGATGAAAAAGAAAACGTCTATCCGAGATATATTTCAGAGAAAGCTTCACAATCGACAATAAACTTGCTGTTTTATAAGAATCATTACGTTTGGATCAAAAACTTTAATGGACTAGTTGGCAGACAGTATAATAAACGAAATAAAAAAACGTTCTTTTGTTATCGCTGTTTACACGGTTGTGAAGACAATGAAACATTACAAAAGCATTTGCAGTACTGTAGTGACGTACAACGAATAACAATACCGTCCAAAGAAAATAGTTTACTACAGTTTGTCAATCACAATCACAAACTAAAAATTCCTTTCGTTATATACGCTGATTTCGAATGCTTACTTCAGCCTGTACTTGGCGTAGAAAATAATCCTAACCAATCGAGTACTAGAAAAACTCAAAATCATGTTCCATGTGGGGTAGCGTATAAGATCGTTTGCTGCACTGATTCGAAATTATCCAAACCAATCAAATTATATCGTGGTAATAATCCGGCTGTTTGGCTTCTCAAGCAGTTAATTAGCGAAGTTGATAATATATTTAATCGTTTAAAAAGAATAACTCCAATGATAAAACTGACATCTCGACAAGAATCTGATCACGAGCAAGCGGAATTTTGTCATGTTTGTGAAAAAGCTTTTGACCCGCCTGATAACAAAAAAGTACATGAGCATTGCCATTTGACCGGACAGTATCGTGGAGCGGCTCATGATCAGTGTAATTTAAAATCTCATGCTCCAAATTTTCTTCCAGTTGTTCTTCACAACTTCCGAGGATATGATAGCCATATTGTCGTAGAAGCTTTTGGTGATCCCAACATAATATCTCGTTTAAAACTTAATAACGTAATCAAGTGCATTCCAAATAATTTTGAAAAGTATATGTCAGTTACTTTAGGTAAGTTGCGTTTTATTGACAGCCTACAGTTTATGGCAGCATCATTGGATGAGCTAGTGAAAGGTTGTAGCGAGTTTGATAACCTACGAGACTGTTTTAGAGATAAATATAATCTACTGACTAAAAAAGGAGTATTTCCGTACGAATACCTCGATGATTGGAGTAAATTTGATGAAACTTCTCTGCCTAGCAAAGAAAAATTTTATTAGCAGCTTAAAAATGAAAATATCACAGATGACGAATACAAATATGCACAAGATATTTGGAATAAATTTAATTGTAAAACATTTGGCGATTATCACGATTTATATTTGAAAACAGATGTATTATTGCTAGCAGATGTTTTTGAGAGTTTTCGAAAAGTGAGTTATAACAATTATGGACTAGATCCTTGTTGGTATTATTCTGCTCCCGGGCTGTCATGGGACGCTCTGTTAAAGTTTAGTAAGGTAAGGTTAGAATTACTAACTGACGTTGATATGTTCAATTTTATCGAAAAAGGTATTCGAGGTGGTATTAGCGTTATAACAAAGAAATATTCTAAAGCAAACAACAAATACCTGAAAGAGTACAATCCTAAGCTTCCTTCGAAGTATATAATTTATCTAGATTTTAATAATTTGTACGGTTATTCTATGGCAGAACCAATGCCTTTGGTGGATTTCGTTGGATCACATCTGAACAATTTTTATCGGAGACAGAAAAAAAGATACCTGACGATGTTTCGTATTTCGTTGAAGTTGATCTCGATTATCCAACTTCGCTACACAATTTACACAACGATTATCCTTTCTGTGCGGAATCGATGATAATAGATTATAGTTTGTTATCTCAAGAACAACAAGCGACAGCATCACCAAGACAAAATTCTATGGTAAAAAACTAGTACCAAATTTACTCCATAAGCGAAATTATGTTTTGCATTATAAAGTTTTAAAACAAGCAGTAGATGCTGGTCTTGTGTTGAGGACAGTTCATAGAGTTTTAAAGTTTAATCAGTCACCTTGGATGAAAGGTTATATTAACTCAAACACTTCGAGAAGAGCTGTAGCGAAAACCGATTTTGAAAAAAACTTCTTTAAGCTTATGAACAATTCCGTTTTTAGTAAGACGATGGAAAATATTAGAAAACGAGTAAATATCGAGCTAGTTAATAATATCAATCGCAGAAATAAATTTGTGTAGGACGATGATTTTGTTAGCATGAAAATTTTTAATGAAAATTTTGTCGCGATACAAAGAAGAAAAACAAATCTAAAACTAAACAAGCCGATTTACGTTGGAGCTTCCGTGTTAGATTTATCGAAGTACGATTTTCATTACAATTTTGTTAAAAATCAGTGGCCGTCAAGTAGACTATTTTTTACTGATACCGACTCGCTCGTGTATGAAATCGAATGTGAGGACGTCTATCAGGATATATATGATAATCGACATCTGTTGATCTTTCCGATTACCCTCGTGACAGTAAATTTCATGACGACACAAATAAAAAGGTTATTGGTAAGTTTAAAGATGAAATGAACTCGAGCATCATCAAATACTTTATCGGATTGTGCAGTAAAATGTACGCCGTATTGCTAGATAATAATAAAATAACGAAAAAGGGAAAAGGTCTGCCTCGCGATTTTGTTAAAAGGTTTATGAAATTTGATAATTACAAGTACTCGCTTGACGGCGGCGTTAGTTTTATAAGAGCATTGGCTATTCGAACAAATCGTCATAAACTCGAAACAGATGTCATTATCAAACGCGGATAGAGTAATTTTGATGACAAACGTTATTGCGAAAATGGAGTAGATACATTTGCACTTGGTTATTGTCAAGATGATAGATCTATACTCGATATCATATTCGATGACTAATACATGTAATTTTATGTGAACAATAAAAATAATGCTTGAAAATTTGATAGTGACAAATAGCTACAATAGCAAGATCAAATATCTAATGATAGACGGCAAACAGTTGACAGTTGAAATTAATAATGAAACATCAGGTATATGTTTTACCGTAGCTCGTGACAAGCTAAAACTTTCGCTTATCAGATCTGATGACAGCGAGTATTTCAATTACCTTGAACAATTGAGCCAGAAGTTATCAGCGGAATTTAAAAACTTTCATGATCCGATAAGTCAACAAAAATATACTAAACTTACCATCGATCTCGATCGGTCAAAAGTATATTTTATCGACAAAAAATATCCTCTTAACAAGCCGCAAATAAAAGATTTGTTCGAATGTCGTCGCTGTGTGAGCGGTAAAGTAAAGTTTAGTCTCTATTATCATGATGATGAAATATTTCTAATATCAACAGTTGAAACATTGATAATTGGTAGTGAGGTTTGAAGGAGGTAGAGGTTAGTCGTTTGGGAGGCTGGTGGGGCTCACAGATGTAATTTATATTTTTTTTTGGAGGGTCTCCAAGATGGTAATTTATATTTATTTAGAGGGTGGGTAAAAGTCTTAGATTATATTTGAGCTAGAACCAGCACTTGCTATAAATGAAAATCGTTTTGGGACAGGGTTTTGTGGGTCTCCGAGGTGGTAATTTATATTTGTTTGGAGGGTGGTGAGAGGTCTGTGAGCCAGAACCAGCCTTTTCCCTTACTACTACCCCCAGATTAAAATTGTCCATTATCAGTTAAAACAATGTAATTGCACAGACCTTCCTGCACTCCAACGCTCACCCCATTTGCTGAAGAAAGCATATAGCAGGCTTTACAAGCCAATCTTTAGAAAGTATTGCGTTTCGCATCGATAGCATGTTCTAGCAGCTGTTATTAAAAGGCCAGGGTCATTTGACGAACAAGGGATATCACTATACATGGACACGAGTTTGCTTTTGAAATATCGAAATGCGCAGAAGGCAAGAAGAACGTATGCTATAATAACACATACCATATGCAAGCGTAATGTTAAAAACAGGAGTTTTCTTTTAAATAAAGAAATGATCATAACAAACTGATTAGATAACTGGCATGACCCTCTGTGACACTTTACCCTATATTACTACAGAAAAATCGACCACTCTTGGCTAACAAAGATGGGGCTATGTATTCCATCGCAGTGAAGGGGCTAATGAAAGAAAACTTCGAGCTATGTAAAAGTAAACGCTTTGTTAATAAAATCTGCTGATACGATGACCGAAAGAAAGTAAATTCGAATTATAAGGATTAAATAAATGATCATGGCTGGGTATTGATCGATGTGTAAATTATTACCTAATGTCGCATCCAAAGTGTCCGTAAATCAAGTTCTACTCGAATCGAACCAAACTGATCATTTGTTCTACCTGATATCTTCTTTAAGTATGGTTGGTCTTCTTAAAGAACAAGAGCATGTCCTGATGAATTCCATTATCGATAATATCATTATTTCCAATTAAAATCGATATCCCTATCAAAAGAGTTCTGGATCGTAGCACATGATTTATATTTGTCAACGTTCCATCTAGTCATGAATTGTAATATCTTTTCATTTTACTACCAAACCTTTTTGCATACTAATATTGAATGCACTTATTTTAGTGGCACAATATTTTCCTTTGACGTCAACTAAATACAGAATCATCATATATACTTTCCATGTCATGAACACATATGTATTGCATTTACATGTCTGGTGTTCAAAATTGGTTATTATCTATATACGTCATCTTGTTTGACTAATAGAGGCAAATCCTTCTCGTGAAATATTCCATCGACATACTTTACATTTATGTGTTCCAGTTTACACATCTCTTGCCTGATTTAAATATTTTCTTTCATAAAGTTAGGCAGATGGCCTTTTGCAAATATAATTTATATTATACAATCATAACCATCTAACCTGTTCTATATTATGGATTTACATAGGAATCATTTGTCATGTAAACAAATAAGTTATTATCTACTTTTGACTTGATTTTAGGCATTCCGGCAATCATTGGGGTTATATCAGTTGTTCTATTTTAGCAATTATTTTATCCTCCAATAGCTATAGAGAACTGATATTCAACTTTCATTATAGAGTAAATAAATTTCCACGTAATTGTCATATGAGTTCTATTAATCCTTTGTATTGCAGATATTTTAAATAAGAATAATTGATATACAGTATTTTATATTTTCTTTCTCAAATAATTATGTAACCATGTTGTTATAATTTTGTATCCCTTGGCCAAAAATATATTTTTTTCTGATTTTAGCTCCAAAATAGCTTTTAATATATCATGCACGTTTTGGTTTTAACCTTCTTCAGCGGAGCCTATATCTAGAATCACTGTTACAGCGTACTTATATCCTCCGTTTCCATTTATATTTGACTGCACATACGCCATATCTCATTTCTACTTGTCATACAGATAGCTAGCATAGACTCTTTTCAGTAGATATTTTTTTATCTTGCTTGTGAAAGTCACGGTAGTTTGTTCGACTGGTCATTCATATAATTCGAAGTGTTTAATAGGTTCCCAGAATTTATCAATATCGGTGTATGTACCTGGACATTCTGGTTGTAATATACATTTCCCAAATTGACAGCTTTATCAGTCATTTATATTTGCTAATTAATTTTAGTATTTTAAATAGCCCAAAATAATTCTATTTCCTATTTTCCTTCGATTTATGACATTTGACAATCAATTAATTTTTGCAAAATCCCATCTGCGCACACTCTTGTTAGTCAATCTTCGAGAGCGACCAGCACTTGGGATTTTAGTGCATGCAGTCTTCCTCGAGCTCAGTTTTCGTTTACTTTTTTTCTTTTTCTCAGGTCAAATTTACGATGATGTCGCTTTATTTGAGTCGATTACACACTTAACTGTAAGCACATGGGAGCCTCTTGGCGAATCGAAAGAAATGAATGTTGGTTGATGGTGGAGTTGTATATTGTTTAAAACTATTGAACCAAAAATGTAATCATGGCCTATCATAAATTATTAAATATAGAGTGAAAAACTTCAAACACTAAAATCCTTGGGGCCAAATGTAATTTTGGGTTCCTAGAGGGTTTCGGGTTACTGAACGCATCACAGACTCGAGACAAATATGTTTATTTAGATATACGTAGCAGTATTAGCTCAGCATCGTCGGTGCCAACCTTACAGTCTAAGACCAAGAAATTAGCTGGGTTTTTATAACGAAAAAGGAAGCAAAAATGTTATTCAAGTGCTTTGTTGATGGTGTTGTTGTTGTTGATGCTGTTGTTCTGGGTTTAACGCTACTTTTCAGCACATGATAGGCTCTACATGGCAGCGAGTATATCTTGTGGAGGAAGGACCCGGGAAAACCCCGGGAAGAACTACCGACCCACGGGAAGTTAATGGCAATCTTACACACCCACGTTCACCGAGCCGAGACTCAAACCTTCTCGAACAGAAGTGCGATGTGAGTAATCTGTACAGGAGAACGCCACTATGCCTCCCGGGGCCCCTAATGTGATTTGAGAGACAGCGAGACAAGTTTTTGTATGTACATACGTATAAGGAAAGCGATTATTTGTAGAGAGAGAAAAGATGTCATTATGAAAGAGCGTATGGTGGGGTGGGGTGGGGGTGTGAGTGGGTGCAGACAATTAAGAAAAACTCTTTTAACATTTGTTAAAAATTAGCAAAACAACATACGTTACTTCTGAATAGTATTGTGTCGGTTTGATAAACAATGCTGGATGTTTGGTTATAAAAGCTCTGATATTTAATTTAAGACAAATTGCTGTATTGATAATGTATAGAACTGAATAATATCAAGCATGGTTTGATTATGGCAGATAAATAAAAACTTTCTTAAGCGATTAGTATTTAGCAATTGGCCTGAAAAGCTGGCTCTTGTCTCGCGGTAACTTATAGTTGGTCCTATTCCGTGTAGGCGCTTGCTGTATTAATTTTACTCTTGGGTTATTTCTGTGTGAATAATACCCCAATAAGCCTACTACAATATTTGCTAACCGTAACTAATCTGACCCAATGTGTTTTTCAGGTGTGTGTATTTGTGAACTCAAAATCACTATTTCGGATTTATTAATATCAACGTCTTATGGAATTTAGCACCTAAACTACATTTCGAAATTTAAAGTGTGTTTCGGTTTTAAGGGGTTTACTTTTAGTGTAAAATAGAAACAGAATTTTTTTTCGGTTTTCAGAATTGAGGGATTTCGGTTTGCTGGGGGATGCAAGATGATTTTAAAGAAGTAAAATTAGGGAGGAATAAAAGTTTCGATCGTAAGGGTATTTCGGGATGCCAAGGGTTTGGGGTTGATTGGGCTTCACTATAATAGAAAGCACTGTAATTACCATGCACTTGAAATATAAAAAAAAACCTATAAACCCTTTATGAATAATACAATATACATATAGGTGGGCAAAAACGACATTCTATGAATTAGCTATGTATCGTAAAATAATAGAAAGATTGGTAACACACCCATATTCGTTTGCTGCAAGAAAGTTAAAAACAACAACAACAATAACAACAAAAAAAAAAACAAACAAACAACAAAAACAACGGCAGCAAATATCCAGATTTGCATGTGTTGTAGACGATAATTTTAGTATCTTGATTAATCATAATAATTTTGCCTTAAATAAAGCTCCATATGATTATGACCTCGTCACGGATCTTTAGTCAAAACGTTCATTTCTGGTTGTGAAATTTTTATTTTTGAGAGCTGTAGCATAAGATGTTGGGTTTTTATACTTATAATTTTAAGGTTGCAGTAGGAGATGGTTTGTGGAGGAATGATGGAAACTTGTTATAAATATATCTGATTTAACTTTAATTTTTAATAATTTTTATATGTGATCTTCATCATCAAGTTTTAGATGTTTTTATTTTTCGTTTGAGCTTACTACTGCAAATTTGTCAGAGTCTGCGCTCTGGTTCTCGTGCTTTGCACTCAAATTTGAGCTAAAGCTACATCACTCAAAGTTCGAAGTTTTGGTGTGGGGTGTTGTGTCCGGAGAGCTTGTAAAATTTTAGTGTTGGTTGCAATAAGCAAACTATGCTATATTTTTAAACGAATATTTATGAAGGTTCATTAGCCATTAAGTTCTTGGCGAGGAAATATTTTTTAAAACATTGCTAGTGGGTGAGGTAGTGTTTTTAAAAATATATATGTTTGTGTGAGGGTAAAGTGTTGATCTAAAAGTACATTGATGGATATTAGGGTTATTGTGGACGGGAACATATATTAAAACTTCTACTCTAGGGAAATGCCCTTAATACAAATATTCTAAATAAGCTGTGTTCCTCAATCAATCCTCTTTTTTGTGATTATAGTCTTGAGATTAATATCAAATCTATTTCAGAATTAACGGCTCATCATGGCTGCTTGAGAAAGCTAGTGATAGGTCTCACACGTGGCGTGCAAACTTTGATGTCAGTGAGTCATAAATCTTAGATGATCCGTTACCCACAGCGTGTAGCAAATACACACTTAATAACTTCTGCACCTTTGTAATTGCTTTTATATCCGTTCAAGCAAAATGTATTTGTCCAATTGACAGATTTATTTTCATCAAATAGCACTGTAAGTATCATACTTTTCTAATTTTTCATTTCATTCATTCTTTTCCACTGACCTCTGTTCCCGCGGTTACAATGCAGATTTATTCAGCAGCCGATTGATAATCACATTGTGGCATTAGCATCTATACAGTAAAACCAATAAACTTTAATTAAAGATGATAAAGAATTCTTTAAACTTAACAGCATTACGTCTTGAAAGTTATTAAACGTACGAAATTAATACAAACTATGAGGAACGCGGACATGGTAGGACAACCATGACAAAATTCCGGGGATGGGTCGGTGGCCCACTACGGTCAGAGGGGCCAACCGCCGTCACAATTTGCAATTCATTGCGGCCTACTGAATAATTTGTGCTAGGGCTCACAAGTTCTGTCCGCGGCCCTGCAAACTATGAGTAACAGTCAACAATGTAATATCTAAGCTGAGAATTAACTTATAGAGTAACACCATGTATGACTTTCAAGGAAACGAAACAAAAACAACACGTAAAAAGTCAAATGTAGACGTTAACAATGAAACATATACTATTTTCACAACCATATCGTTAGGTTGAAAGAAATATAGTCAACAGCAGCAGCAAGTTACATGTTTCTTTGTTATATATATATATATATATATACTGAAATTTCGTCATCTGAGTTTAGCTTGGGTGTCCGAAATTTGATAACTACAAAAATGGCCTAACCTTTTAACGGTGTCATAATTAATAGGTTGTGTAATAATTTTTTGTTTTATACCTGAGCATTTAATATGAGGATTGCATAAGTCCGTATACTTCAATCCAATCTATCCTTTCCCTCTTCTGACATTTTTTAGAAAGAAGTCAGTCCAGCCAGTAGAATCATTTTGCCTGCCATATAATTAACTGTACCTGCTGCCTATGTCATCCAGTAATCAACAGTACCAGTTTTGTAGTTGTAATGATGTTTGTAAGGTTTTAATCAGAAAGTGTAGGTTCCGCAAAATCACGTTATGCATTTATATACTCCTATGGCCTAGTATAGGTCAAGTATTTGTTTGTTTTTGTTTCGTTTTTTCCTTCTCATAATGTGGTGGATTAGTTATAATTATATCTTCATATCTATGATATTGTTTTATTATTTGAATATATCATTATCAAGTAAATGTAGCTTTCCTTCATGCAACAGTTTTCTGGAAATAAACATGGAATGTTTACAATATTGACTTGAATTATTCTGGTACCATTGTGTCAACTAAATGCCTGTAAGAAAAGCAACAACCCGCTGTTGCCATCCACATTACCCAATTTAGTTTATTCTCTCAAGCTCTCATATCACATTGTATTCGGTTCTTGTTAATAGAGTTAAATCATTGTTGACTTTTGAAATGTAATTATCCATATTGCTTAATGGCTCATATGCGAACAATTGAGTTCCCGTGTAGCAGGCTTTTATTTTTTCTCTTGCCAAATGCATTTGCTGTGCAACTTGATTAAGTGAGCTAATCAAGTAATTGTAATACACTGAATAGCTGGTAATGCTCTGTACTCAGCCTTTTTATTTTTAATCTGAGGTCCGTCGTGTCAGAGACACCCCGTCACGATCTCCCTACAGAAGACCTGGCATTCAGAGATGATTCGAGAGGTAAGATCCTATTCGAATATATTCTGTTACCTTTTTCATGAAGCCTTCCAATGTTGTCGGCATACTTGCTGGCAGAGATCCCACCGTATCGATAGTCTACGAAACCAGTATCGTGTCTGCTTCTGTGACTCATCCTAGATAAGTCCATCACAGAAACTTAAGAAGAAATCCAAATGCTTTTTGTTCAAAATTATTGATTCTAAATTGACTTTTTATTCACATTCGCATGCTTTTTGTGTTGATTGTCCTCTATAATATTTTCTTTTCTTGCTCTGTAATATCAATATAATCGAGTTCTTCTTGCACATCTTTTACATCTCTGGTATTTTATATTTTGCTGTTCCATTTCCTGTATGAGTTTAAAGACAGTCTTCACATCTATGGTGTTTTGTATTTTGTTTTTAGAATTTCTCCATTATTTCTTTTCGCTTGTATTTATAATATCTTGCAGCTAATTCTATATTCAAGATTCTCTGAGGCCTGGTAGTCTAAAGCGCTCACCGTTACGGATCACTGCCGTCTCATCTCTGTCCGAGTGGTTTCGAGCCTTGGGCTCGGCCAATATGTGTATGTGAGAAAGCTCGCCAGTAACTTTCCTTGGATCGGTGGTTCTTTCCGGGGGTTTCCCGGGTTCTTCCTCCATCGCAAAGAACGGCCTATTATATGCTGAAAAATGGCGTTAAACCCAGCAACAACAACAAGAATAATAGTCCTATTTTTTTTAGATCATTTTACAAGAAGTCAAATTAAAATCTTCAAAATAAGATTTCATCTTCAAAATCAATATATGTACATGCTGTAAATGGTTTACTGGACTTAATTTTATTCATGTTGTACAAACTCTTCCAAAATCAATCGATTTGAATTTATTTTATTGCATGTCTTTGTAATCATTTTTAGATGTGAATATTAGTGTCCAGATTAATCATTTTCACGGCGATAAACTTTTATCTTTGGTAAATGAGTTGCCATACTTAAGTATTACTCTGAGCTATAACTGAAAATTTAATATAGTACAAAAATGTTTATCCTTGCCACAAGCTATTTGATAATGTACGTACGAAAACTGACCAAACGTTGTATCCTTTGGACGTGAGTGTTTAGCCAATACTTATATGGTTATGTGCGTAAAGGATATAGAAAAATATCCATGTGAGATTTATTAAAAATGTTTAGTTGTAAAAGTGCAGACATGAAATTTAGAGACATGTGATCTGATATTAAGTTGACGAAATAAATGGGGCTTGATAAATATATTCCATACATTTCATTTATCTTCCACGAATGACTTCCCAAGTTCAATAAATAATTTTTCATTAACATGGCTAAAAATAACTTAAGGCAAAAACAAAATGCTTCTTTTCTAAATTGCCCTTTCACAAAAATAGTCTACTTATTCGTCGAGAATCGATGATACTGTTTTAAGCGCTCCGAATAGAAAAACGAAAATATGCGTATTTCGTTATAAAATGTTCCCTGTCTTTAGACAGGTAGATAGTTATCCTGCTCAAGAAGAATTGTTAGTTTCATTCCATTAACACATCCACGCTGTTGTACAATAAGGTCATTGGCTTCATTTATTCCATTAACACATCCACTCTGTTGTACGGTCTGGACATTGGGTTCTTTAAATCCATTAACATATACACTCTATTGCACAGTCTAGTCATTGTCTTCTTTTATTACGTTAGCACATCCACTCTGTTGTACGGTCTGGTCACTGGCTTCTTTACAGTTGTAAGGGTGCTAAAATTTTCTAGATGCTCTCGTAGCACATTTTGACATGGTCAGCGTGACACGTAACAATTAACTTTGACATATGGGCTAGGCCCGCAATAAATTACTGCCTGCGAAGGATGGGATATGCTCTGGTT